>PVIY010022098.1:0-41371 GCA_004026745.1 Myrmecophaga tridactyla
AATTTAACACCTTTCCCCAAAGCTGGTGCCTGGGCTGTCCCTCCTCTTTCCTCCTTTCCCAGCACTCCACTGCTTGGCAGGGACTGTAAACTCAGTGAGACACGCCCATCTGCGTTTGGCTCACCACGGCCTCTCCAGCACCTGCAACAGTCGCAGGCACTTTTTGAGTAAGTCAATGAATGAATGAGAACACAAATGATTAGGAGGAGGGTTGGCTGGGTGGAAGGAAGGCCTTCTTCAGGTCATATTTCACAATACCCAGGCACAGCCACTGCTTTTGCTTGACAATTCAGGGAAGTGTTTCAAGTGCTTTTATTCTTACTATTGTTCTCTCAGACATATCCCACACCAGGCGGTTGCAATCAAAGGTCTAAGAAGCCCTGCCTCCTCTGTTCTATTCTCTGTTCCAACAAAGCACACTGCTGCTGGCATAGCTACACAATTAACAGATTCTGGTTACAATCCTCAAAGAGAAATTACTGGCAAGGGGTCTTTCCTCAAGCACAGAAGATGGCACCCTGCAAATCTCTGCCTTTTTTTTTCAATTAGTACAGCAAAAGAGAAGGAATTCCCTTTAACTTGGGGATTCCTATGGTTAACACTGCGTCCCAGCACTATGCTTCTGTACTAGGTATCCTATCTATGAGCCTGTGCGTATGTGAGTGTGTGTGACAGTGTGTATGTGAGTGACTGAGAGTCTGAGTATGTTATCTAAGACGTTCCAGTGGATGTTTCAAATGCTCACGGGTTTTTTTAAATGACATTTTATATCTTTAAGAAAGCGGAAATAACTAGAATCACACAAACACGATCTCTTATCAAGAGGAACTTGGTGAGGATAAGCATTGTGAGTTCCTGACAGGTTAGGGTTATGGACAACAAACAGGCAAGATAGAAAATGCAATTTCCGGGATAGGTGATGGGTAGCAGAAGCAACCAGTAAAGCAAATACACAGTGGCAAAACTGGCAGGTTTGCATGTATACGAAACCTACAACTGCAGCACAAGTCAGACATAATTTCCACCTGAGAGGATTGATGAAGTGACAAACCTAAGCCATGACTGCCCTAGAAGTAGGAAACAAACCCCTATGGCAACTTTCCACAGCCTCACCAAAGAAGGCGACCCATGATTAATGGCAGGGCTTGGGTTTCTGGACAAGCTGGGAGGCTCACAGCCTTGGAAACTCTGCCTCCATGCTGCTCATTCCAGACCAGTACCTCCAATAAGAAATATTCCTCCCTCTGGTTATCTGGTATTAATGGAGGGCAAAGATGCATGAATATGACAACTAGGAATTACAGATACGAATTATTTAAAATTGAACAGAGCTTTACAAGGGTACTGAAAAGCAGAGCATTAACCTGGTCTTTAAACAAGCTTTAACTGGACCCTATATATTTCTCTAGTCCTAGCCAGTGTTAACTAGATTATGTGCAGTTTGTTTTCTAAATACTTTTACAATATTAAGCTTTATATAATGGCAGCAGCCCTATACTATTTGTGCCCCTGAGAGAGCAATATCTTCTTCTTCTTCTTTTTTTTTTTTGCATGCTGGGAAAAGTTCCTACTTCTGGCTTCTCCTGAGGAGAGTGGGAGGGAGGGAGGAGGTGGACATGGGGAGAAGGAATCACCCAGAGCAGTGGCAAGAATCAGGAAATACGTATTTTTTAGAACCAGGTCTCCAGTTAAAGATTAATTGCCCACTGCCTCTCCCTCCAGTAAGATGCCCAAAGAAAAATACACACAACTGCCACATGCGTTTCACAGGCTTCCATGGGTGTAATGGTACCAACCCCTGCTATACCTGTGTTTTCCCTAGAAATATAAGTTCTGTGTTGCAAAGAACTGACTTACAACAAACTTTTCAAAAACAACCTCAATTGGGAACATTCTACAGATGAAATTATTTTTTAAACAATTTCTTCCACTGAGAGCTTGATGACATCAAGTCGGTTCTGTTGATGCATTTAGAGGTGTGCTCCCATGAAGGTTCTGCTTAAGATGGGGCTCCTTGTCTTTTGGAAATACATACTGAATCATCTGCAGAAGAAATTATTTGATTTCGACAGGATCTTGGGAGTGGGATGGATTTGCCACAAGATAATGGAGAGGGGTAAGTGTAACTGAGGGTCAGACCATTTGGCTGGGTGGTAGGTGCATGGGGTTTCAATATAATATTCTGTCTATTCTTGCGTATGTTTGATATTTTCCACAATAAAAAATTAAAAACAGTTCTTCTCATTACATTTTTAAAATCCTGATCAAAGTCATAGTTGGGTCTTCTTACGAAAATTTTATTGCATACTTGCATGAGAATTCAAAAGGGGTACATCATTGACTGGTAAAAAGGAGAGATAGGTACATTACTTAATTGCTACTAATAAATCTTTTGCTATCCTTTGTGATAATGCACACTGGATTCAGAACAAAAGAAACAAGCCTCTCTGTCCTTGAGTTTCATAAGCTATAAAATGGGATAAATAATAGCATCACAACTTCATAGGTTTGTTGCAAGAATTAAAAGAATCAATTATGTAAAGCTCTTGGAACAAAGCTGACAAATGGTAAGTGCTCGATAAAATTGCTATTACTATTATTTTCAAAGCCATATTAGTCCTTAAGGAAAATAAAAGCAAAAGCCACTATTTTTCTTTAAGGAAAGACATTCACACCTACCTTCTAGACACCAAGAAAGATCTTCTGAGAACTGGTATCAAATTTGACTTTGTCTTTTAATACAAAATGGCATGAATGAGATTCTCCCTCATTTCCCTAAAATTAATAGGAGGACATAATAGAAATTACCAGTGTGTCTACCAACCTGAACTTCTTTTCAACCAGAAAACGAGATTAACCTTTACTTCATGGGTTTTACAATTCTGTTTTTAAAAAGGTCGGTTGGTACCTCATGTGACTGACCTATTTTTAGCTTTCAAGGCTGTTATTTTAGTTTTGTCTTACAGTAGGAAACCAACACTGAATCAGCAGGTGACTATATTAGCACTTCCTTTTTACGTTAAGAACAGTTTATCTCTGGTAACTTACAGACTTAACACACAATACCAGAGAGAACCTTCAGTTAAAAATTTTTCTTCTACTAAATATACTAATACTATTTAAAGACACACTTTTACCAGTTTGTTAGGCTTTCTTGACGGTTAACCCATATTCTGGTGAATATAAAGACTAATGTAACACACAATTTGTCCAATGAAATACCAACCACAACATGATCCAGAGGCACCACAATATAATGGTTAAGTGTGCTAGGAGCAGACTGCCCCAACTGGGTTCTAGGCTCTGCCATATGCTGACTCTGTGACCTTGGGCAAAGTACTGAACCTCTCTGTTCTTCAATGTCCTCATCTGTGAAATGGGAATAATAACTGTATCTACCTCATTCAGTTATTATGAGAATTAAATTTAATACGTACAAAGTACATAAGATAAAGCTTGACACATAATAAGCACTACAGAAGTACTTGTTTTTTTTTAAAAAAAAATCCCAAAAGGGCCTCAAAGCCCTTCTGTTCCCAAGTCCAGAAACTAATTTTGATTTTTACTGTGCAAAATATGTACTCAGGATTGACAAGGAAATAATAAAGAGAATAATCTTTTCTACCATATGCTTTTTAAAGTAGAAATAACTTCTTTCTTAAATTATCTTTTGAACCAACCAGGCTGAAGAGGTTGCAATAGCTATTATTCTGTCAGATGGACCTCAGGCAAATGGTCTTACAGGGTGAGTATTATCTTCATTTACCAATGAAGAAACTGAGACTCTGGGAGTTTTATCACCTGCCCAAGGTCATACATAGCAGGTAAATGAAAAGAATCAGAATTTAGAGCATATCTGTTTAGCCCCCTACACTTTTCCTTGGCAAGGAATCTCCTCTTAGGATATATAGCATTAAATGAATTAGATCTTATGACTCCAAATTTATTGCTGTAACCCCAACTTTTACTTGTGCCCTGATTCTATATCTCTGAATCTTTCCTTAGCTCTTTCATTTACATCTCTTTAACACACTGAGAAATAAATTCATCATATTTCCCATGAACCAAAATTCCATCCAATTATTCAGCAACCATTTACTGAGCATTTATCATCGGCCAAGTTCTAGGTTAAGCAATGGGAATAGAACTTAAATGCAAAATGTGGCACCTGCCTTGTGAAATTTATAGATTAGTTAGATATACTGATAAAAAAAAATGACTGAACTAAATAAGTTACTCAGAGATAGATGGGACAAAGTAAAAGCACAAGCTGATATTATATAGGGAAACCTAATCCAATCTAGATCAGGGAGGGTACACTGGGGAAGTGACATTTAAGCTGAAACCTAAAAGAGGAAAAGTTAGCCAACCAAGAGAGAGAATATGTATATTCCATATAAAGAAAATAGCTAATGTGCACATTCTTGGGTGGGGAGAAGCCTCATGATTTTAGAGAACAGAAAGACTGGTGAGCTGGAGAAGGGTGGGAGTTTGGATGAGAATGAATTGCAGAAAAGTTGTGGGTATGTGTGGGGTCCTATAAGCCCTGTCAAGGACTTTTTTTTTTTTTTTTTTAACATGGGCAGGCACCAAGAATTGAACCCGAGTCCTCTGGCATGGCAGGAGAGCATTCTTGCCTGCTGAGCCACTGTGGCCCGCCCCCTGTCAAGGACTTTTGGCATTTAAATTGGGGGTCATGGGAAGCTCTGGATGGGCTTCAGCAGGGAAGGGACATGATCATATTTGTATACTGTGGAAAGAGGCAAAAATGGAAAGAGGAGACTGTTAGTACGATGTAGTAGGATTGCTGTTTACCCATAACTTCTATTTCTCACTAGTAATGGAACCTGGACTTTTAGTTGGACATATTGACACTCAGAAAAATAAGGTAATATTTTTCATTCTCTATGGAGCTAAGTATGGCCATGTGGCCAAGTTCTGGCCAATAAGTCACAGGCAGAAGTCTTGCATGGAACAAAAGGAAAGGCTATTAAAGGGAGATGACAAGGTCAGAATCCCTTCTTTTCTTTTTAAGAAGTCCCCTCTTGCTTTTCTTCTTCCAGTCTGCAATTCAGACAAGAAAGCTGGCACTCCAGCAGCCATCTTGGGTCAAAATAAAAGTTACAAGGTAGGATGACAGAAGGGAAAGATAGGCTGCACAGTTACTGGTTTGTAGCCACCAGAACACTCTGGACAGCATTCCCCCAGTCCTTTTTGTTTGCTTGCTTTTACTCTGATCTATTTTGTTTATGCTACTATTATTTGGTATTTTTAGGTGAAATATAGCTAAATTCAATCCTAACTAACAGAGGCTACTGCATTGACCCAAGAGGAGGTAGTGGTGAATCACAGTGGTAGAGATAGGCAAAAGTGTGGCAGGGTTCAGATGTTTTGAGAAGACAGAATAACAACAACTTAAGAGGGTAAGGGAGAGGAGTAAGTTTAGACTAACTCAGAGGTAGGTTTCTGGTACAAGTAGATGGTGGTACCCATTAAAGACTGGAGATTGTGGAGGTGGGAGACAACTTGGGTATCTTTCTAAACATTTTGAATTCGAGATGCCTGTGAGAACTCTCAGGCTTCATGGTAGATATTGGACTAGAAAAAGACTGGGGGAGGCATCAGCATACAGGCACTAACAAAAACCATAGAAAGAGATGATAAAACGTCTCCTAAGATGAGTGGGGAGCAAGAAAACAGAACCTCAAGAACATCGACACTTAAGAGACCGGCCAAGAAAAGGCAACCCTAACCAAAACAAAAAGGAGCATTAAGGAAGGCAGGAAAACCATGGAGTTCAGACAAGGAGCTAAGAGCCAAGTATCCACTGCTTAAACAAGAAGAGATGAGGATCATCAGATAGGGGCTGTCAAAGAGGAAGAGAGATCCCTTCCAGTTAGGACTGTTAGGCTTGTAAGAGGAAAGAAGCAAGATCCAAGCAAAGCCTCACAGAGAGCCAAGAGGAAACTCAGGAGAGAGGAGAAAGGAAAGGGGGAAGCAGGATGCTTAGTCTGGCGATGTAGAAAGAGTAGTCTGGCATCCACCTGGTAACATAGGCTGGTGAAAGACTGCGGAGAGCCCTACATTCCCGGGAGGGAGAGAAGAAATCATTTTCTTCCTCCTCCAAGAACCTAGAGCCCAGTCAGTGGTTCCTCATCATATAAAGTCCAAGAGAGTCACAGTGGAGCCCAAGGTTGCCAGACTCTACCGCACCGTGATTTGTTTCAGGTGGGCAGGTTCCCATCCACCACGCTGAAAACTTCTTCCAAACAATTATCTAAAATTTTCATTGCAAATTAAGTAAAGTTTTAAAGAGTGTGGGGCAGAAGGTAGGGAATTTTATTTGCTCAAGTAAGTATGAGCAGTGAAAATGAATCAATTCTTACATATCAAAAGTTAACAAGTGCAATAACTAACTTTTCTTCAAAACTCATTATATGCCAGATTTTGCTTTAAATTTAGTGCATATTTTAGATGCAGCAACTCAATCGATTCCTGCTACAACTCTATGAGGCAGAAACTATTATTTTCTCCATTCTACAGATGAAGAAGCTGAGGCACAGCCAGCATCACATAAGGCAGAGAGTGGCATGAACCCAGGATATGAGCACAAGACACCTAGCATCAGAACCACTGCTTCTTGTTTTAGTCAGAAAATCTGCTTTTCTTAACTTTAAAAATAATGATTTCCAGTCATTGCATTAATGTAATTAATGGAAAAAATAATTATGCAAAGCCACAGGTAGGAAAATAGTTTTTACTTCCCTTGAGAAGGGAACTGGGCAGACAAAAGGGAGGTGAGTGGCTTTTGTGTTTTGTTCTTTTTTAACTCAGGCTGTCGTGGTAATCAGGATAAAAGGAACTGGGTTTTAGTCATCTCACCATTGGACTGGTCTGCTCATTCCCAGAACTTTTCCCTATGGAAGGGCCCCCCTTGAGCGTGCTTGGGACCGCTGGATGTGGCACAGACAAACCAGTCAGCCTCTGCCAATGAGAGTCAGGGAGGATATGACCCAGATGCTCAGGAGGGGTAGGCAGAGCAAACTGTTCCACTTTCAGTCAAGGTTCACTGATGTAACAGTGAGTCTGAGGCAGTGGGTCCAGGGCTCTGGAACAAAATAACTAATATTTCCACTGAAGACACAAATAGCAGACCTCAGTGTTTCAGATGAAGGCCTTGCAAAAGAGAAAAAGTAACTGAGAACTCGGAACGGGGGTTCTAATGTTACCCCGAGATGTTTGGGATAAGCAGTCATGAGTAATCACAATTTGAAGGACAAGTAGTTCTGGCAGAACCCAGACACACCCACTTTACAGATGGCAAGACACAACTGAGTATCAAAAAATATCTGTGCATGTAACTGTGTGATTGTGAATGTGAATGTGTGATTGTGAAAACCTTGTATCTGATGCCCCTTTTATCTACCTTATCAACAGACGAGTAAAACATATGGAATAAAAATAAATAATACGGGGAACAAATGTTAAAATAAATTTATATATATATATATATGCTTTCTAGACTCCTATATTCTGGAGCAGCTATAAGGAAAAATCTGAGAGGATCTTATGGTAGCCCATGACATATTCTGGGATCTGTCCTGTAACTACTTGTTGAAGAGTGCTTTGAAGACCAATGTTTTTTTATTTCTTTCCTTTGTATCTATGTTATATTATACAACTAAAAAGTTTAAAAATATCTGCGCAACTCAGTGAGCTAATATTAGAAACCCATCACATATCAAGTTCTCTACAGGCACTGAGGAGGGGAGGAAGGGGTACAAAGATAAGCAGACATGGTCTCTGCCCTTTATCAATTTGCTTCCCTATTTCTGCATTTGATTAGTGTGCAGAAAAGAGTTAACACAGCAAGCCTGAGACTGTTATTCTTATAAAGGCCTACTTACACGGGTGACCCTTGGTGAGAGTATGGGAACTTGGGAACGTGGAACTGTTCTCTAACTAAAAAGAGTGGTTCACTGTGCCCGAAGTGTTTATACAAACAATAGGGTTTGTGCTGCATACCTGCTTTCCTTCTCAGTGTCTGGATTTTGGAACTTACTAGACAAAGGGGGCCTAAGTGATCAGCTTCCAGTAAAAACCTTGGGCACTGAGCCTCTAATGAGTCTCCCTGGCAGAGAACATTTCATATGTGTTGCCACAACTCACTGCTGGAGGATTTAAGCATGTCTTGTGTAATTCCACTGGGAAAGGACTCTTGGAAGCTTGTGCCTGGTTTCCTCCAGACTTTACCCCATGCATCTTTTCCCTTTGTTGATTTTGCTTTATATCCTTTCTCTGCCATAAATCATAGCCATGAGTAGGACCTGTGAGCCCTCCGAATGAATCATCAAATCTGGGGGTGGGTCCTAGGCACTCCTCCTCCCCCCAAAACAGTTGGCAAGCTGTAATGAGCTTTGGAGTAAGAAGACTTCCAAACTTTGCCACTTACTACCTGTGAGTCATGGAGCTAATTAAGCCTTGGATTTCTCTGAAAATAAGATCATACAACCTGCCACATAAGTTTGTTGTAAAGATTAAAAACGGCGTACGAGCTCAACAAATACGACATCCTTTCCTCTTAAAACTAAGATGTGAATGGCATCTCCTGCAGTTACACAGTGCCCAGCCTGCACCATACCTGGAACTCCTGAAGAGGTTCACTTCACCCATTCCTCCTTTCCACTGATGGGCTTGAGCCAGCTCACACCAGCTATGAGAGGCCAAATGTGTGTACTATTTTCTAATTCCGTGTTTAATGATGTCATGTCAGTGGCTGGAAATCTACCATGGAAACTGGCAAATGCTACTAATCAGAGCTTCTTCTCCCACATGAATCAGTTACTAAACATTGACTAGCACATGACTGTCACCTTCATAGAAAAATAAAGAGTGGTAGGATCCCATGGCCCCACTGGCTCCTTTTCCATCTCTTACTGCCTCAGAGCTTTGTTAGCCTGTGCTCTCAATGCAGATCCCTGGTTCCATTTCCAAAGGGAGCAGAGTATCCTTCATGCACATACTGTGAGTATGTCTGGATCAAGTTGTCTATTGGTAGCCTGAAGGACTCACTGTCCCTGAACTTACCCTGCAGGTAGAAGGCAGCTCACAGAACTCTTTCACCGAAAACTATGAGAAATAGTTTCCTACGGAACAAGGGTCATCCTATCTGTGTAAATGAGGGGATTCCTAAGGCCAAAACACACACACCCAAGACAAAATGCATGCACATAAAGGGCCAGGGAACCCCTTACACTTGGCTTGAAGCTATTCCCTAAACTCACTGCATGAATAAGCTCTGAAGAAGAATGCTCACTGGCTTGCACAAGTCAATCTTCAAAAACTGGAAAAGGTGTTTTCTTTTATTCCTTCTTTTATTTCTTGTTAGCTCCTGGCACTCAAGTAAAGCTCTGCCATAATACTAGCTGGATACAAGATTAAGAAACAAATGGCTGAGAATAAAAAGTCCAGTGATAATACATTAGAACATCAAAATGTTTATATTTCCACAGAAAATTTAAAAACATACATAGAAATAGGAAATGATGGCCAGGAAGGGAGAAGATTAAAGTATTAGAAACCATCAATGAGGAGGCTCAGACCTGGGACATTCCAGACAAAGACTTTTTTAGAAATGGTCCTAAATCAACCAATTCAATAGGCTGAGCCCTTGATCTTGGGATTCGCCCTATGAAACTTATTCCTGCAAAGGAGAAGCTAAGCCTGCTTAAAATTATGCCTAAGAGTCACCCCCAGAGAACCTCTTTTGTTGCTCAGATGTGGCCTCTCTCTCTAAGCCAACTTGGCAAGTGAACTCACTGCCCTCTCCCTACATGGGACATGACTCCCAGGGATGTAAATCTCCCTGGCAACAAGCAACAGAACTCCCAGCATGAGCTGGGATCTGGCATCATGGATTGAAAAAGGTTTCCTGATCAAAGGGGGGAAGAGAGAAAAAAGACAAAAAGTTTCAGTGGCTGAGAGATTTCAAACAGAGTCAGGAGGTTATTCTGGAGGTTATATTTATACATTATTTAAATATCCCTTTTAAGTTTATGGGGTGTTGGAGTGGCTAGAGGGAAGTATCTGAAACTGCTGAACTATGTTCCAGTAGCCTTGATTCTTGAAAAAGTTGTGTAACTTATATAGCTTTTACAATGTGACTGTGTGATAGCGAAAAATTTGTGTCCGATGCTCCTTTTATGCAGAATATGGACAGACAAGTGCAAAAATAAAGATAAAAAATAGATAAATAATGGGGGGAAGCGGTAAAAAAAAATTGGGTAGATTGAAATACTAGTGGTCAATGAAGGGAGGAGTAAGGGGTACAGGATGTGTGAGTCTTTTCTTTTTCTTTTTATCTCTTTTTCCGGAGTGATGTAAATGTTCTAAAAATGCTCATAGTGATGAATACACAACTATGTGATGATATTGTGAGCCACTGATTATATAATGTGGTTAGACTGTATGTTTGTGAAGATTTCTCAATAAAAACACTTTTTTAATATTTTAAAATTATTAAATAAAAATAATAAAATTTTTAAATGGTCCTAATATGCTCAAAGAGCTAAATGAAAATATAGACAAAGAGCTAAAAGAAATCAGGAAAACGACAGATGAACACAAACAGAATATCAAGAGAGGTGGAAATTATGAAAAGGAACCAAACAGAGCTGAAGACCATAGCAACAGAAAAAGAAAATTCCCTGGAGGGGTTCCACAGCAGATTGAAGCCGGCAGAAGAAAGAATCAGTGAACTTGAAGATAAGATATTAGAAATCATCTAATCTGAGGAGCAGAAAGAAGAAATAATGAAAGTGATCAGAGTCTGAGGAAGCTGTGATACATCGAGTATACTGATATACACATTGTGGGAGTACAAGAAGGAGAAGGGAGAAAGAGACAGAAAATATTCAAATAAAGAATGGCTAAAAACTTCTCAAGTTTAAAGAAAGACAGAAATAGACACTCTAAGATGCTCAATGAACTCCAAACAGAATAAACCCAAATAGACCTCAATTGCACCATGTTATAATCAAACTGTGGAATGTTAAAGATAAAGAGAAAATTCTGAGAGTCACAAGAGAGAAGCAACATGTCACATACAAAGGCATCTCAAAAAGATTAAATAGGGTGGGCCAAGGTGGCTCAGCATGCAAAGTTCTCGCCTGCCATGCCAGAGACCTGGGTTTGATTCCCAGTGCCTGCCCATGTTAAAAAAAAAAAAAAAAAAAAAGATTAAATGCCAATTTCTCATTGGAAACCATGGAGGCAAGAAGGCAGTGGAAGCCATATTTAAAGTGCTGAAAGCAAAACAATGCCAACCAAAAACTTCTACATTTGACTGAAGTGTTTTTCAAACTTGAGTAAGGGGGGAGTGTGAGGATAGTTCAGTGGTAGAATTTCCACCTGCCATGTGGGAGACCTGGGTTCAATTCCCGGCCCATGCACTTCCCAAAAACAAACAAACAAGCAAAAAAACAAACGAAAAACCAAACAAAAACAACAACAAAATTCAACAAATGGTGCTATAATAAAAGGGATACTCACATGGAGAAAGAATGAAATGTGACCCCCTCCACACAGCATACAAAGAAAAAAAAAATGAGTGAGGGATTACAACAGATAAACAAAAACTGAGGGTCTTTGTCTACTAGATCAGCCCTATAAGAGATGCTAAAGGGAATTCCGCAGGTTGAAAGGAAAAGACACCAGACAATTGACTAAAGTCACATGAAGAAATAAAGACCTCAAGTAAAGACAATAACATGGGTAAATATAAATAACAGTACTACTGTAAATTTGACTCCTAAACTCCACTTTTTACCTCCTAGAGGATCTTAAAAGGCAAATGCACAAAATGCAAAGACAAAGCAATGACTTTGGAATATGAATAAAGGTGTAATCTGTGACCAGAACTAAAGGTGGGGGGATGGAAGGGTATAGGAACATAGTTTATGTGTGTTATAATGTTGTTACATTGGAATCAAAATAAATGAGATGTTATAGATTTAGGATGTTTTATTTAACACAAAGAAAATATTAGAAAATATACAAATTCACAAAGACAGAAAATAGAGCACAGGTTACTAAGGGTAGGGGAAGGAGCAATGGAGAGTTAATGTAAAATGAGTGACTGGTTATTGTTTGGGGTCAAGGGAAGGTTCTGCAATAGTGAAGGTACTGCAACACTGTGGATGTGATTAATCCCATTGAATGGCATGCTTGGGAGGGGATGTGATGGGACGACTTCTGTTGTATAAATCCTTCTAGAATTACAGAAAAAGAGAATGATACACTAAAGATGTAATAATAATTAAATATAATACATGATATTTGATATCTAAGAATGGACGAATAGAGGCTCAAAAAGACATTATTGGAATAGAAGAAAAAAAACAGAACTTAGAATGTAAGCTTTATATCAATATTAAAAAATATGTTGAATTTGATATCCACATTTAAGGTGATTACATAAGTGAATATCTTTGTTCTTAGGAAATATATGGAAGTATTATGTGTTCAAGGATTCATGATATATGTAAACTGCTTTCTAATGTTCAGAAAATTGACAGATAGACAGACACATGACTGACAGAATGATATGACCAAGGCAGCAAAATCTTAAAATTGGTGAATCTGGATATCTGGAGGGTCAGGTGGGAAAAGTATGCTGGATTTCTCTGCAACGGGTTAGTATTTTTATTTTTGCAGCTGTCCAAAATTTCAAAGTATTTCGAAATAAAAAGTTAAGAGAAAAAAAAATAGTCTTTTCATAGTCTGATAAATAAAGCTAAAGAAAAGAGGGAAGAAGGAAACAGTTCATACCTAGAGGTAGTCAATAAAGCCAAAGAATAGAGGGAAGAAGAAAACAGTTCATACCTAGAGGTAGTCAGTAAAGACAATGTTTAAAGAAGTTCCCCTTTGTGGGAAGTAACACAATGTGTTTTAACAGATAGAAGAACTGTGAGAAAGATAACACATCTTGTTTCACCAAGTCAAAAGAGCTATCACTTCAGAGAAGACAGTGACTTGGTTGCCACATAATTTCTT
Source organism: Myrmecophaga tridactyla (assembly GCA_004026745.1). Lineage (NCBI taxonomy): Eukaryota > Metazoa > Chordata > Mammalia > Pilosa > Myrmecophagidae > Myrmecophaga > Myrmecophaga tridactyla. The sequence goes on from PVIY010022098.1 coordinate 13,054, forward strand.
CACTTGTAAAATAAATAGTGGAAAAAGTTGTTAGTTATTTACAGATAAGCTTTATAGGGAAGCTGAAGAGGCTGTATGCAAAACTCCTGTAATCTTATAAAATCTATTCGATGTACAATTTGAGAATAGAAGGACTTTCTGTAAACCTATAACTCCTCTAATAAAAAACAACAACAACAGAAGGAAACAATGAAATCCCAAAGGTCCAACCATCTCATGTTACATCTGGAAATCCAGTGAAACAGAGTCCCTGGTAAGCCAGAAATGCATGGGCAAGCATAAACTACAGTGGCATACAAGGATAAGAATTCCAGGTCCCAAAAGGTTTCATAGCAACAGAGTGGATACAGCATAAGAAAGTTGTATCATTATGAACCCATAAAGGCAGAACTGTAGGTTACTCAGGCTATAAGCCTAACAAAGACAGAATCATTCATCTTTTAATTCCTCCATCCCTAACATATAACACATGCTCGACATCTCTGCTGCATAAACGATGAATAAACTAAAATAAATCAGTTGACTCCCACATAACAAATAAAAGCATGTAACTCTCCTCTACCAGGAAATATAAAATAGAGATATAGGAAGAGCTTTGCCAAAAAAGTGAAGAGGCAACCAACTCAATGGGAGAAAATATTTGGAAACCACGTATCAGATAAAGGCTTGATGTCCCGTGTACACAAGAAATTATAAAACTCAACAACAAAAGAACACACAATCCAATTATAAAATGGACAGAGGATATAACAGACACTTTTTCTGAAGAACAAATACAGATGGCTGAAAAGCACATGAAGAGGTACTCATTTTCATTAGCTAAAAGGGAAACGCAAATCAAGATGACAATGAGATATCACCTCACACCTCACGTCTGTAAGAATGGCTGCTATTAAACAAACAGGAAACGACAAATGTTAAGAGTGTGAAGAAATTGGAACACTTATTCACTATTGGTGGGAATGTATAATGATTCAGTTGCTGTGGAAAACAGTTTGGCAATTCCTCAGAAAACTAAATACTGGGTTGCCCTATGACCCACCAATACCAACACTCAATTTATACCCAGAAGAGCTGAGCACAGTGACATAAACAGACATTTGCACACCTTGCACACCAATGTTCATAGAGGCACTATTCACAATTGCCAAAAGATGGAAACAATCCAAGTGCCTATCAACAGATGAGTGGATTTTAAAAATGTGGTATATACATGTGATGAAATATTATACAATAGTAAGACAAAATGACATCCTGAACCATATGACAAGATGGATGAACCCTGAGGACATAATGCTGAGTGAAATAAGTCAGACACAAAAGGACAGAAACTGTACGATTTTGCCATCATGACTCTGGTAGATGTCATCTCAGAGGTTACACTGTAGGATATAGTAGATCTAGAAGAACACAAAAGGCAGAAAAAGGGGAAAGGCTACCCAATATGGATGAACCTAAATGCAAGGGAATGGATAGACGTGATGGTAATTAATTAGTGGGGTCACAAGTAACACTGCCATATTGAAGGTGAATATGATTAAAAGGGGATGTATAGTGCCACGTATCCAACTGATTAAATCTACAACCATAAATAAATTCTCACATGAACTACTTCAAAGGTTCTATGTTAGACAAAGAGGCTATTAGGGGGAAAACTAAAAATGCATGTTATGGCCATTAGTTAACAGGAAGACATCAACAGTACCACACCACAACCCGGGGCAACTAATTGTGGGGGAGAAACAAGTGATAAGGGGTAGTTATGATTTGATAGTTGGTGACGCTATGTTTGTTGGGTCTTTGTTGCTATGGACCAATGAAAACTGTCTAAAATTGAAAGTGCTGCTGTTTGTACAACCAACTGAAGACACTGTAAGACACTGTTTGTTTATTTTGGACATTATCTATGATGCACAATAGATGGAGGGGGTTGAATGATACAATGACTGAGAAGCAGAATGGCGAACTGTGATACATTTATATGATGGAATATGGTGCTGCTACAAAAAGGAAGGATGTCAAGAGACATGCAATGAACTGAATAAACCTTGGGGACAATGTGTTGTGCGTAATAAGCCAGAACAAAAGAACAAATATGCTAAGGTTTCTTTCAGAAAATACTTATATGAAAACTAGAGCCTAGATTGTGAGTCCTTATGGCAGTTACATTTAGTCTGAAGTGGTAAATGTATTTCTAGATTCTGAGACACTGAGCTATAGGTGTATCAACTGGTATTTCCCTGGAACCTTGAGTAATTTTGTGGCACCTAAGACCCAGAAATGGAGTGCTGCAGCCCTGAACGTTGGCATAGCTTTATATACTAACAGTTAAAGTAACCAAGAAAGAGATCAGGCCTCAATTAGAGTAAAAAGCTAAGTCAAACTGGCTTGGTCTAAGATAAATCAGAATACAGAGTAAAGATGATATTGTACATACTCTAGACACTCATCTACTGTATGAGACCAAAGGCAGAGAGGTTTATTATGTCTAGAACCTAGATTTTCTGTAAATCCAGAACAACCCAGACCCCTGGAGTCCAGAACAGGAATGGGACCTTGTAATTTTGTATAGCTTAATGTAATATTGGGATACGTATCAGACTATGGTAGACTGATTAACTGGGAGGTGTTGGTGGAGTCCCTTGAGGGTCTGAAGGAAAAATATATACATAAATACATGGAACTATTAAACTTTCCCATGTGGGAAACCCCAGGCACCCTCTCAACTATTGGGGACTCAAAAAACAAAATAGGCTAAGCCCTTGATTTTGAGGATTGCCCTTATGAAATGTATTTCTGTAGCAGAAAAGCTAAGACTACCTAAAGAGACCTAAAAATTCCTTCTAGGTAACTTCTTCTGTTGCTCAGATGTGGCCTCGCTTTCTAAGCCCAACTCCACATGGAAAATAATTACCCTCCCCCCTTATGGGACATGACATTCAGGGGTGATGTTCTCCTTGGTGGCATGGGGTGTGACTCCTAGAGATGAGTCTGGCTGGCCCTGGCACTATGGCATTGACAATACCTTCTTGACCAAAAGGGGGGAAATAAGTATAATAAAATAAGGTGTCAGTGGCTAAGAGAGATCAAATAGAGTCAAGGGGTTATTCTGGAGGCTACTCTTTTACAAACTTCAGTTAGATAGTGCTAATTGCCTTAGTTTGCTAAACCCCAACCAATATCATTCCTGTTAACTCTCAAGAATACCTAGGGCTCAAACTGAGACTCCATAAAGGTTTCAAACAGTAAATTTGCTTTCCTGGGACCTATAGTTTCCAGAGGGCTCCTGGGTCAGATAAAGCCTAAAACCCAGAGGGACCAGCCTCTCCAAGTTAATCAACTAATTATATCCCCTATCCTTTACATTACTTCTCAACCTGAAAAAGTCACAATGGGCATCGCCTAAAGACCCCTATAGGTTGGGAGAAGGATGAAAGAGGAAGGAGGATGTATAACAATGAAAATAGAGATCCTTATAGACTGGGAGAAAGATCAAAGAGGAAGGAGGATGTATAACAGAGAAAATACTATTTAACAAATGAGCATGGCTGCTGAATCACTATATTAATATTCCTTCTATCCTCCAGTGTTTTGGAGCAGCTAGAAGGAAAAAGATGAGATGGGGAATGGGAGCCCATGACAAACTCTGGGATCTGTTCTGTAACTACTGGTTGAAGTGTGTTTTGAAAATTATTGCTTTCCTTCTGTGCTTTGTATATATGTTATAGTTTATAATAAAAAAAACATTAAAATATATATTTATATGTACAGGGTTCTCTAAAAGGTGTAAAACATACGTGTTACAAACTAACAAGCAAAGCTGAAGTACAGCTATACACGTGTGATTGGTTACTTGAAATAAAGACAGAATGGGAAAAAGTTTTTTCATGTAGCTAGGATAATTGTCTATTAAAAATCATTAGAGGGTGGGCCACAATGGCTCAGTGGCCGAGTTCTTGCTTGTCATGCTGGAGACCCAGATTCGATTCCCAGTGTCTGCCCATCTTAAAAAAAAAAAATCACTAGAGATTTCATTTAAATCTCTTACTCATATAATTTTATTTCACAAGCACATTTTGTTCAACTTTTCTATTCAGGAGTTTACCCAGGTAAAATCTTAGACAGCCCTAAAAGATTAAAAATAAAAGATTAATTAAAAGCTTTGGTAAGAACAATGTAACAATGTAAGTAAGCAACACTTTCATACTTATCTAAGAAGTACACTGAATTAAAAAAATCTAGAGACTATAATTTCAGTTCTCCTAAAGGAGTAAAATAATTAATTTCCAAGTGTCTTAAATGATTCTAAATTCCCTTCTACATATAATTCTCTACATGTACCTGACCGGTGCCAAACAGTAGCTAAGAGTCAGTGGTTCCTAAATAGTTGTAGAAACAACTCAAAATGTTATTTCACTTTCTCAATTTGCCATGTGTTTCACTGACAGTTCCTACTCTGGTTGTTTATTAAAATGTTCATATTTTAGGTTGGGGGCATTAATATTAATAAATTCTAAATAAACATACACTTTTATTTCTAAATTTAAATAATGTACCACCTCAAAAATAAAATGAAACAAAATCTCATGGGAATTAACTATCAGAATGTCCCCAAAGATCTGTTTGCTCCTTTAAAATACTGTAACTATTACCAACAAAAACTTTTTTAGTCTATTGGGTCCCATGTTACATGCTTAAGTTATGAAGCAACTTAAGAAGAGTACTATGCAGCTGGCGAGAAAAAAAGAGGGTAATAATAAAAACATAAATTTAATAGTCATTCATAAAGGGTAAGGTGTTTACAACTGGGGGGACAGGAAAGGCTTTACACTTGGAAGCACGTGAGTTGGGACTTGGATCAATAGAAGAGAAAAGGAGAACTGTCAGGCACAGTAGGAGCAAGTGTCAGAGGCAGAAAAGAGACAGGTACTTTTAAGCAGAGTTCACTAGATAGTATCTATTATAACTGTAAACATCTATATTCTTTAAAGCTGTATGTGAGCCCTTTATCTACTTGGGCAAGCCAAAAATTTACTTGGCAAAGATGCACACTCCTTCCAGAACTAAGGCAGTGCAATCAGAGAGTTTGATCCAGCAACATTCAGATCTGAGTTCTGATTCAGACCTAACAACAAGCTTACTAGATAACCATGAGTATATCCTCTCACTACTCTACAACAACTGAAGAATCTGGAAGTCATTCTTCAAGGCTCCTTCTCTCTCTAAAAGTGTACGATTCTTCCTTATTACTAACAAAACCAATTATTCCCTTGTATGGGTAATTATCAATTACATAAATCTATCTAAGTCTATTCTTTGGCCACCAAAGCGTCCTCTGCTCATCTAATCAGTCTCTTTTTTGCCTGTCTCCCAGGCTAAGCTCTATTATGCCTATTTCATCAACAAATACTTACGGAAACTACTAACAACAAGAAAGTAGCTTCAGAGAGTTCTAAGAATCTCCAGTCCAGCAGTTCATGATGCAAAAGAAAGAAATAATACTTGGGTTACATAAATTGTTACAAATACAGGAGAAGAAGAAAAAAGAAGGAAGAACGAAGAATGAGGAGGAGGAGGAAAAGGAGAAAGGAGGGCGGAGGAGGAGGAGGAAGGAGGAAGAAGAAGATGAAGAGAGGGTAGTGGGGGTGGAAAAAGAAATAATTACAAGACGTTATACATCCTCCTGATTAAGACAAGTTTCTTTCAAGGCAGGCAAGGTAGGTAAAGAGGGTTGGGGAGAAATACTGCATGTTTTTTCAACTATAATGCCATTTCCCAAAACATTTTGGAAATTTGTCCTCATAACTGCCTTCAGTAGTAATGGCACAGTGTTTTGAATATATTCAGTCAAGAAATAGCTAAATAAAACTTTGACAGATATTTTACCTTTTTAATATCACCAAAAATTATGGAGAGCCAAGTCTTATGAACAAAAGAAAAAAATTAAACTAGGCAATATCATATCTGAACAAAAACAGTGGTTCATCTTACAGGCTTTGTCTTTCACATCACAATACAAATGATGAATAAAGCAAAACTATCATAGCCACATCCAAGAGAGTTTTTCAAGCTCTATGATCTTTTATTATTTCTACATTTAAGTGTGGGTGGGGGAAAATCAAACCTTTGATTAAATCCAACTATTTAATCTTCCATTACTACTTATTACTAATTTAGTACTATTATTCATAAAAAGCCCTACATACCTCACTGTTCAACACAAAAGAATAAAAAGTTAATATTCGGAAGGAGGTATAAAAAACTAGTAAGTTTTTTTTACTCATCCTAGGGCACGACGCTAAAATAATTTGGGAAGGGGTAATTTCCAGCTCCTAATGATGACCATTAAGAATCAGAGAGAGGGAGAATGAATTATAATGATTTTTTAAATCTGACTCCATGTTTGTGGACTCTTGTATGCAATCACTGAGTATTCACAAAATAGTTGGTGTTTTACAGTACATACAAAGGACAGCATTTTCTCCCATACATTTCTATTCCTTCTCTGCAGACATTTATAAACTTCATGTCTTAACCAACAAAATGCAATGTGTGATAGTGGAATAGATCTTGGACTTGGGATGAGGTGGGAAAATAGCCATAAAGACATTAGTGGAATGATGGATGAAATTTGAATATGGACTGATTTGATAATAATATTTGATTAATACTAATGTCTGATTTTGATCATTGTTCCGTGGTTATAAAAGAGAATATCCTTATCCTTGATAATACATAATGACCTATTAGGTGTTAAAGGGACAAGTATCTACAACTAACTCTTAAGTGGTTCAAAGAAAAACATGCCTATAAAGACAGAAACAGAGACCAAGCAAATGATAGAGCAGTTGGGGCAAATCATAAGCAATCTGTAAATCTGGGTAAAGAGTATATGTGAGTTCTTTGAACTATTCTTACAACTTTTCTGTAAATTTGAAATCAGAGGAAAAGAAAAAGTTTACAAAAACATTTTAGGAGTGCTGGTGGAAGTAATGGTATTCTCTTGCTAGTCTGTCTTAAACGGGTTTCAGCTTCCTAGAGAAAAAAAACTGCAAATATTATTAAATGAAGATAAATAATTGCATAAATTAAGGGGATGTATCAGACGCCACAAGCTCTGAACCAGCATCCTGGCACTCATCAATGATGAGTAAGTTCAGGCCCAGGACAGTAAAATAGAAGACAGATATGAATCAGAAAGTGGAGAAGAGACACAAGAAAGGAGATTGAGACATGTTCTAGTTTGCTAGCTGTCGGAATGTAATATACCAGAAACAGAATGGCTTTTAAAAGGGGGAATTTAATAAGTTACTAGTTTACAGTTCTAAGGCCAAGAAAATGTTCCAGTTAACAACGAGTCTATAGAAATGTCCACTCAAAGGCATCCAGGGAAAGATACCTTGGTTCAAGAAGGCCAGTGAAGTTCAGGGTTTCTCTCTCAAGTGAGAAGGCACATGGCAAACACAGTCAGAGTTTCTCTCTCATCTGGAAAGGCACGTGGTGAACACGGTTAGAGTTCCTCCCTCAGCTGGAAGGGCACATGAAGAACATGGCATCATCTGCTAGCTTCTTCTCCTGGCTTCCTGTTTCATGAAGCTCCCTGGGAGACATTTTCCTTCTTCATTCCAAAGGTCGATGGCTGGTGGACTCTACTTCTCATGGCTATGTCGTTCTGCTCTGCTCTCTCTGAATCTTTCTCATTCTCCAGAATGTTTCCTCTTTTATAGGACTTCAAAAAGTAATCAAGACCACCCAAATGGGTGGGGACATGCCTCCACCTAATCCAGTTTAACAACCATTCTTGATTAAATCACATTTCCAGGGAGATGATCTAATTACAGTTTCAGGCATACAATGCTGAACAGGGATTAGAAGAAACTACAAAATGGGATTAGGATAAAACATGGCTTTTCTACGGTACATACATCATTTCAAACCAGCACAAGACACAAGAAAGGCAATTCATACTGTCTTATTTCAGAAACAAGGAAACTCAATTGACAATAAGAAAATCAGTTCTCATTGGATAACAAAGTTAAGACAATTCTGAAAAAATCCCCCCACAGTTCCCCATACTCTTCTGACTTCTTACAAACTGGAAAATTGCCTCTAAAGTCTGATGTAAATGCTTTCAATTGCCCTGTAGTGAAAATCATTTTTCCCACTTCATACTCTCCAGGATCCTAGGAAGTGCCAGAAAATACAAACCTTCAGGTAGTTATTAGAAGGGCCCTATAAACCCATGGTTTCCAGTTGAGTATCCACCTAGTCTAAGCATACAGTGAGGGAGAAGCAGCAGAGCATTTCAGAGCCTTTATAGGCTCTTATCCCTCATCACTAACAGTCTCCAGGGCTGGACAAGGAGGTGACCCTATATGACCCAGGAGACTCTATGGAAATATAAGAGGTTGTCCAGGATGTTTAAGAGAGACATCATACCTGTAACTGATTGCCTCCACCAGCCTATCAGTTAACCTGGATAAACGATTAAAACTTCAAGCATCTCATTACAAAGAATGGTTGTTCAATTTTAGTACAAACAAAATAAAATCTTAAGGGAGACATCTGTGGTGTTATGGGAAAAGCACTGAATATCAAAGTCAGCAGTCTGACACTCTCTTTGGTTGCCATGATTCACGCTATGCATTTATGATAAAGCTGTCCTGCCTGGTTCTAAGGGATAAGGCTTCCCCATCTCTCCTTTGATCCATTCAGTCATTCAACACATACTGAGTACCCAGTCTGCACTAGGCCCCCAGGAATATAAAGATGGATAAATCATGAACCCTGTACTCAAAAAACTGATAGCCTATTGGGAGACAGATGCAAATAAAGTCAGGTAAAACCAGACACCATAATAAAAATATTTACAGGGAACAGATTCTACCACTGGAGGGAGGGTTACAGGAAAGGCTTCAGAGAGAAGGTGGGACTTTCTGAGTTAGAAAAGATGAGCATGTATTTACCAAGCACTTAACAATTTTTTTATGAAAACAGAAGGTGGATGGATACATGACTCCTGGCAGGCAGGCAGAGAAGCATGTGACTCCAAGTAAACAGAGCAATATTAGCAAAGGCACAGAGTAAAAGAAGAACTGTTAAGTAGCAGATATCCTTAAAAATGCCTGTTAGCAAGACTGGATTTCAGAAGGGTTCCCATTCTTTAACTGAGGAGAGTGGCTCAATGTGCCTAAACCACGCAGACAATACAGTTTATGCTACATACCTCTTTTCTTTCTGGGAGCCTGGAATTTTGGTATTTGCTACGCTGACTGTGCCTATGTGGCCAGGTCCCAGTAAAAACCTTGGGCACCAAATCTGAGTTTCTTTGGTAGACAAAATTTCACAATTGTCATAATTCTACACTGCAGGAATTACTTGTGTCCTTTGTGACTACATTAGGAGAGGATGCTTGGAAGCTTGTACCTACTTCCTCTGGACTATATGCCTTTTTTCACCATCGCTCTTACATCAGTTCTGCTATAATAAAGCACAATCTAAAGTACAACTGTATTTGGAGTCCTGTAAATCCTCCTAATGAATTACTGAACTTAGGGGTGGCTTTGAACTAATCTTTTACTTCTTTGACTTTGTAAACAACCTCTTTTCCAGTTTCCATACTGAGACAGTACTGCACACAACAAACCAATCAAATTTTACTACCACAGTCCAATTATAAAAGGTTCCTTATTTCTTAGCTAATAATAGTTACAAATTTACATGTCAGTCAACTTTTTTTTTTATTCAACATCTCAACATGTGGAAACCTCCCTGCTTCTTGCTTTCTAACCCTTATTAATCAGACCTTTGTTTCTGATTAAAGGCCCCCTGCTCCTACCTGGTCCCCATCTTTCAATACCACATGGAGCCTCCGTTGGAATGTCAGATGGTGTAACCCTGGTGCCATTTATTTCCTTGGCTAGAAAGCAACATCACTTATGAAACCCTGAGTGCCCTTTGTTCTGTGTTGTTGTCAGGAATATTTTTTTCAGTTCACTAGAATATGCAGAAAAGTGAGCTAATCGCCTATTGTAAGAGCAAAGATGACAATATAAAGAGTGGTTCACAGCGGAAACTGAAACACAAGTTTTACAAGATCTGACTTTGAAGAAACAGTTTAACTGAACTTTCATCACCTAGAACAGAATTTCTCAGCACAGTTCAAAAAGCACAGTAAACTGTACTTACAAAGTAAATTGAGGGAACTGGGGTCCTGAGAACAAACAGAGGATGGATGTCTGTCTGACATTCTGATTAACTAAGAGCTTTAATAAGTTTTGTAGAATATCATACCACACTTGAAAGTCATGAAGAAACTAGGAATCACAGCTACTAGATCAATCAACAGCCTGTTCACTGTTTTCGTTTTGAAAACAGAAGAGTTGTAGACAAATAGCTCCCATTATTTTTCTAGCCCAACTCTAGAGTCTTATATTTCTAACAGGATATTATTTTTTAAAAGCTTGTTCTCATGGATTTTTGAAATAGGTCCATTTATTGATTCAACAAATATTTATTGATTACCTAACATGTACCAGACTCTGTGTTAGGCAATGGAGGAACTTGGTACCTGTAACCCAGGAGAAAGAGGAGAAGTAAAACAGAATATTACAAACACTACCGGGAAATAACCTTAGAAAAGATGAGCCCATTGCAATGCATAGCACAGTAGCAGATAACACAGGCCCTCAGCTAATTATGCAAGCAAGACAGGACAGAGCAATGACATGGAATGACTGCTGGGAGCCTGAGGGAAACCCAAGTCACAGCCCTTTTTGGAACACAGCTTCTAGAGCTAGGGAAACAGAAGCTAGAAGTTTCATCCACGAGAAACAGGGAACTGAGCGTCTTAACCTAAATAGAGATGAAACACAGCAGCAAGGTGTTACTGTGCTTGCAAATACTTGTAGAAGCCAGGCCAAGAGTCGTCATGCAGGAACTCGGGCCAGTACTGTCAGACTTCCACTTCTTCAAGAATTCAGATCCGTCTCTGAAATTTCCTAACTTTTTCATATTGGTAACTATTTTTTCACATACTTTTTTTTAAATTGCAATTTTACTGAGATATATTCGTACATGATACAATCAATCCGAAGTAAACAATCACTGGCTCACAGTATCATCACATAGTTTTCACACACTTTTTTTTTTTGCATGGGCAGGCACTGGGAATCAAACCTGGGTCTCCAGCATGGCAGGGGAGAACTCTGTCACTGAGCCACCATCACTCGCCCAGTTTTCACACACTTTTAAGCACTTTCTTTAACAAGGCAGCACAACATTCATGCACTCATCCACATAACATTCTGTTTTGGTTTTTTTTCCCCTTTTCTTTTGTGCCAACTTTTCTATTTTTTTATTTTATTTTATTTTATTTATATTTAACTGTGAGCTGCAAGCAAATCGGCAGACTATAGTCAAGCCGGAGGTCACATGCATTTGAATTCTTGTCAGTCCATGAGAGAGGAAACCAGGAAGGATCAAAGGCCCAGCGCATCATGGGAGCAGATATTAAGCCAGGAATTAAGCTACCAGGAATAAGCTCCTTGGGCCAGTCATGCTGCAGCCAAAAAGCTAATGGTTTCTGATGGTAAGTGTTGTAGGTTGGATTTTTACATGCTGCAGAAAAACCTCTGCATTCTGGCCTTTCTGGTTCTCTAGTGGCTGATGCTCCTCCCAGGCAGGGCAGTGGGCCAGCTTCTGGAATAAGAGGGACTCTGTGTTCTCTCTAGGTGTATCCTGATTAAACGAAAGCAATCAGAGCACTTCAAATGTTTAATGAAAGTACTTTGTATGTTTATCATCTTCAAAGTGAGCTACCAATTGCTATTTTTCATTAGCATCAGTTCATATTTCTAAACAGATAATGCAGGTCTCAGAGACTTTGTTGCTATCACTACACTGCCGCATTTCTATTCTTTTCTTAAGATAACTACATTAAATTCAAATTGGAACAAATCATTACCACACAGTGCAAAGTTATCAGCGCTTCTCCTTAAACTCTGCTATAGATTTTTAAATAACTCAAATTTCTGGTCATTGAACATATTACTGGTCCACAAACCCTTATATGAAACTGTCTGGGCCAAATATGTTTTGGAATTCAGAATTTTTCAGATTTTAGAAATGAAGTATGTCATATGTGCCATATATTACATAATGCCCCCAACAAGGTCACAGCACCCCCCTATAATTAAATGCATTAATATTTCTGCAAAAATAATAATATTTACACTGAGTAGGATAAAGACTAAAACTAGCCTCACATCAGATCAGGTTTTGCAGCTGAAAGAGTTTTTGAGATTTTTATTTTTTTGTACTTTCAGGATTTAGGAATGGTGGATAAGGGACTAAATTACATGAACCTGAAGGATTCCACAAGTCCCAGTGATAAACAGAAGTTAACAGAGTAGAAGACAGCCAGGGAGAGGTACTATGCCTTCTGTCTGAAACAGGGGAACAAAACCACAGAGAAATTAGTAGAAATAAAAAACAAAAACAAATCAAGTAAATCAATTTCTGAGGAAGGAAGTAGATTTGTAGAGGTAAAATAAAATCAAATCACCGACAGACCACTGTAATAAACAGCACAATTACACTGACCAGCCAAGGAAAACACAGTCTCCAACCAACCCTTGGAATCCCATGCTCCCCCCGAGCAGGGAGGGGCATGACTGGAATCTGCAGTGCTAGAAGCTGCCATACCCAACACGCCAGGGAAGAAAGGTGGGGCCATGTGGCCAGAGGCAGCTACACACTCACAGTCACATACCTCATCTGCAGTGGAACCAGAGCTACAGGGTTCCACCAGGAGCTAGGTGACTACACACCCTCCCTATGCCGCATGCTCACCGACCAGGTTTTTTAGTGAGCTTCTCCCTGCTCCCATGAAAGGAACTTTGGAGTAGCTGCTGATTACAAAAAAAGTTGAATAGGTCCACTTTAAGTCAAGTTCAGTGATGTGCTGGCTCCACCAAGTCACTAACCAGTCTGAAGGAAATTTAACTTAATAATGAGACTATCGTACAAAGCAATGAACACAAACACATATTTGCTAAAGAAGACTTGATACGTAATATGGTAGTTCAGGGATAAGAGCCAGGAATACAATATACTTAACAAATTCCGTAAGGATCTAAAACTGATGTAGGAATTTATTTTCTTTAACAGATTAACTCAACAGACTGATAATAAAATGTAAACTTATATATGTATACTAAACTTATAATCAGCAGACTTGTGAATACCCTAAACTTCATCTTTTAAGGCCAAATGATAACAAATCGCACCTTAACTTCATTAATCCAAGGCTTACTCCATAAGATTAGGGTGACGGGGGCAGGGAGTAGGGGGCACAGTATTATAAAACATTTTCAACATAGAAAGCAGCAAAGGAAATTTTGATCATTACCTACCTCTGCTCGACCCTCATAGTAGGTTAACATGGACTCTGTAAGTACAAAAAGCCTCTCTTTGTAGTTTAAGGGTGATGTCTTCTTTTTCTGCTGTGACCTTTTAATAAGAATCTCTTCTAGAACAGTGTTAAAATTCATCTCGGTCTTCGGGTCACTCCTTCTCCTGCCATTGAAAATCCCAGTATTCTATTAAGAGAAAATGAAAACTTAAGATATGTCATTTTAATTTTCCAGATTTTCAAATTACCAAAATAGGCTTTACCTATTTACCTATTCATCTGCTGGAGCAAATGCATTTAACTGAGAATGCCCAGGGCACAAAAGCTCAACTTCCTTTTCTTCCCCACTCTCCATCATGCTCCTCCATATACTGTCATTTCAAAAGGAAATCCAATCAAGGTTTGCCATGCTGATGATTCATTCCTTGTACTCCCCATCATCTCTTAGCTTTCTGACACTCAGCTTCTACTATTTGATTGCAGAAAAACAAAGATCTCAGATGGAAAAGTATATGTCATCACCTACAAGACTGGTTTAGATTGTTATTTAAACAGCCTCAGGAATTTGATATACCAAACAGAAAATCATGCAGACATGGTAGATTTGTGCATGGAATGAATTAGCATGGTGTTGGGTACAATGCAAACTCCAGCTCTGAAAAAGATGTAATCTTGATCCAACATCCTAGTTGTCAGAGTCATGAGGATCTTCTGAGACATCAGAAGACATCAGAAGATCTTCTGATACTCACAGTTCTCTTCCCTACAGCTCCTATCTCAACTATAAGAGAAAAGAAAACCCATCAAGACACAACTGACCCTACTCAGCAGAATCTGTCTGGTTAATAAGATCTCCAGCCTTATATTTGGAGCCCAAGTCTCCAGACTATTCACATGTAGACTAAGCCTTTAAAAATTCACTGAAATTTAATAACCTCACAACAACACAAAGATACTCTGAAAAGTTCTGAAGATTCTTCTTTGAGACAAGTTCAATTAACCACAGTTTTTTCTTCCCTTCCTTCTATAACACCTTTGTATAAAGTAACTGCATATCAGCCCATAGAGGCAATTAGAGTCACATGAAGAGTACTAAATGGTTACCAGACAGTATGGCCAAGGACTTGACGCTGAGTTGGACACTGAGGAATTCTACCCACTTCACACCTAGCCTAATACTCTGAAGCACCTTTGTAACTCTATTTCTGACCTGTTGCAATCCAATCAGGCCTCTGGTAAGGTCATTTTACAACAGCTTAACCTCTGGGCATCAGCTCCTTCACTTATAAAGTATGTAGGTAAATACCACAAGGTCATTGTGAGATTTAAATGAGATGTGGGAAAGAACTCTGCAAATTATGAAAACACTACACAAATGTTTGCTAATATTCTTAATTCTACTTATATTTTCCTAGCACACAGAATGATGACCTCACATCTGGACTGTGATAGCAGCTCTCCAATTGGTGTTCCAATCTCCAGGCTCTTTGCTCATTTTATTCAAACTAAGCCCCTTCACCCCCACTAGAGTAATCTTCCAGAATTATACTTCATCATGTCATTTCATTTATCAGAAATCCTCTATGTCTCCTGTCTCCCGTCACCTGCAGGATAAGGTAGAAACTCCTTAATCTGGCAATGGAAATTGTCCACAATCCGTCACAAACTAACATTCATCTTTACTTCCACTGGTTCCCAAACACTCCACACTCTGTTCAAAATACCCTACTGAATGTTCCCTCTCTGACCTCAAGTGTCCCCTCTTCCTGTGAAAACTCTACCGGCTCAAAGCTCACCTCCTTGATGAAGCCTTTCATGATGATTCCAATTAATTAAAAACCCTTCAGTTCCTGCATCCATGACCTCTGCATCACTCATCATAGAACTCATGATATTCTTCCATGTTCTGTAGCAATTAATGCATATAATTTATCTTCTCACCTAGATTTTTAAGCTCTTAGAGAGATGGTTTTCAATCCTTGAAATGCTGGTGATCAGGGAGGGGGAGTGGTGGGGGTATAGTATGTACGAATTTTTTTTGTTTGTTTTCCTTTTATTTCTTTTTCTGAATAGATGCAAATGTTCCAAGAAATGATCATGATGATGAATATGCAACTATGTGATGATATTGTGAATTACTGATTATATATGTAGAACGGAATGATCAAAAGTGAAGAATGCTTGCGTTTGTTTGGTGTTTTTTGGTATTTAAAAAAAAATTAAAAATTAATTAAAAAAAATAAAGAGAGGGTTTCCAATCTTAAGAGCATATTAGAATCATCTAGGAAGTTTTTCCTTTTAATGCAGATGTCCAGGCGCCATCACAAATATTTTTATTCAATGAGTCTCAAGTGGGCCACAGGCATCATGATTTAATGTGCAGATAAACTGCGAACTGCTATCTCAAAAGGAAAAACCTTGTTTCTTTACACCAGTTTTTGGTGCATACAGTAGACTCTCAAGGAATAACTGAATCAATGATCCAATTAACCCACTAACCATCCTAAATTGAAAAGTGGGAGGAAAACTCATTCCTTTTGCATCTGAATTGTCCCTTTTATTCTATGTTAAAATTTTGGTAATCTAAAAAAAAATAATTGGAACACTAAGGAAACCACTTCTTGACAAGTCATCTATTCATCTTTATATATTTTTGGTGCAGGGTGAAAATGACTACTTGCAAGAATGCTTATTAGAGAAAGACAAACTATTCTTTGGAAAACAGGCCAAATGCAAATGTGTTCGTCCCAACCCAGTGAGCAATCATTTTTACCAAACGGAAGGCAGGTTTTTGGAAGGCCCAGGATAAGGAAGGTGTGACTCATTTACAATTCTAATAGCAAAACGTCTCAAGATTAGTGACAAGAAAAGACATTTCATGTTGAATGCCTTGAAATAAAACACCTTATTTGATTTACATGAGATTAATAATTTTACACAAAACCCCATCATTTAGCTTGAAAAGAATCTTTGCCATCATTTACTCTATCACCCTCATTTTACAATTTGAGAAACAGGTGTTTGACTTTCCCAAGATCACACAAACCAAAACTACAAAAAAAGAAGTTTCCTGATTCCAAGTGAAGGGCCCTCTCCATTAAAAGAGAAATTAAACAATTAAAAGATCACTGCTATTGTTATAATTCCTCAGTCTATGGGAAATCCTGGCCAAAGAAAACTATTAAAGATCACAGAGATACAAATGAAGGAAAATTCTCCTATAGACTTCCAGGTAAAGAGGGTAGGTTGAATGCACACATTAGCACTGATCCCCTCCTAAACACTATTAAAAACAGTTGTTTGTTGTTGTTATCTTCATTTCATTAATTAATATGCAAGGAATAAGAAAATGAGAAAGGAGATAACATTTTTGGAAAGCAGTAGACAAACGTGATAGAGTCTGTAGGGGGGAAGCCTGGAAAGAAACCAATTGATGCTTCAAAACCTCCAAATGGCTTAAGAAACAGCAGAACCTCTAGAAATAGTGGTGAAGAAGGACTTAAAGCAAAATAACTGTTTGCAGGTCTGTTTTTAAGAAAGAGATTGCCCAAATCACCTCTCCCATGCCATACAGATAGGTAGAAAATTGGAGAAGTGTTTTCTGAAGAAGATAAAACTGAGTGTCTAGTACTGGGAGAAACTAGGAACAGTTCAGTATAGAGGTACCATACTGAAAAGGTGGGTTTAAGTCAAAGTTTACATACTGTGCATTGAGATACTCAGCCCTTTCTCCCAGCTGGCTCCAAAACACTGGATAGGTACCTGACTAAGAGCAAAGACCTGAAGATGTTGACTTAGAGTGTTCCTCAAGAGAAATGGCCCTACTAGAAGCATAAAGCTTTCAACTGATGTTTTAGAGTCCTACTCTTAAAAAAAAAAATGTGAGAAAGCCACATATCATCAGACAATTGAGAAAATATTCTAATATGAATCTGAGATCAAACAAACAAATGGAAAAATAGCAACTTGGAGGAAAAAAAAGACTGGGAAGAAAAAAGAAAATGTTAATGATAAAAAATCAATAAAATCAAAGTTAAGAGAAGATACTGCATACATGAAACATGGCCAAGATTGAGCCAAAATAAAGAGCAGAAAAGCTATTGGAAATTAAAAATAAGATAACAGAAATATAAAACACAATAGAAGAGTTAGAATATAAAATTGAGGGAATCTTCCAAGAAATAAAACAAAAAAATTAAAAACAGGAAAGAAAATATAATAAAATTAGAGGACTCACCCACAAAGTTCAATATCTGAAAACTATGAGTTCCAAAAGAAGAAAGAATAACAAAACAAAGGAAAATTTTTCTAAACTGAAGGTTATTTCTAAATGGAAATAGAACCAAACCAAGGTACACCTCATAATATTTCAAAACTATGGGACAAGAAGAAGAGCCCCAAGTTTCTAGAGAGAAAAAGAAATAGGTTTCACAGAAAGGGTTAAAAGTCAATTTGAAAAAAAATATCAGTTTTGTCATTAGACTTTTCAATGGCAGCAATGGAAGCTAGAAGATAGTGAAGAAAAATTCTGAAAGAAATTTATTTCTATCCTAGAATTCAACAACCCATATTGCTGCCTGCATTAGGCTTTGGGCTGATGAACTTTAGAGACTCTGGTATCCTCAACTTTAAAATATATTATATCTTCTGACCTGATTATTGCATATTGATTGCTGTTGTAGTTTCCTGGCTGCCAACACAAATACCATGCAATGGGTTGGCCTAAGCAACAGGAATTTATTGGCTCAAGGTTTGTGTCTAGGAAAGTCCAAAACTGAGGTGGTATCAAAGTGATGCTTTCTTCCCAAAGACTGGTGCTCTCGGGCTGGCTGCCAGTGATTCTTTGTCCTTGGTTTCTCTATCACATGGCAATGCATATGGCGGCATCTCTTGGCCTCTCTGGGTTCCACTCACTTTCATCATCTTCCCATGGCTTCCTCTAAACCCAGGAATGGCTATCCTTCTGCAAAAGTCCTACACATTCAAGCACCCAAACTCATAAGCCCTACATGAAATCTAGCCAACACTTAGATGAATTAACAAAAAGAATTTAAGAATGCAGAAGCCATGGTAAATGAAATAGTGGTGATCGCTGAATCTATCTAATACACAATTAAAACAAAAGAATGATGGGATTGTTGCAGGAAAAAAATGTTATTAATCCAACAGTAACAATATAAAGAAAATTCAGACACGAGGAAAAATATTTGGGGGGAAATATGTGTGCTAATTTCTTCATCTCTCATTGTCATTTAAAAGTTTCTTCAAACAAAATTTCAATTATGACAAAAAATTCTGTTAAATTTAAATGAAATTAAATTTCTACTTTTTATTTTCAAATAGAGCACACATGATGCCTTTTATTTTCTATGACTCCATTTTGATTTGCGTTTCTGTAGCTTATGACAACTCTGTATCTATACAGAAAGATGCCTGAACCCAGATTGGCCATTTCTGGGTTCAAAATTTTTTTGTTTTTTTTTTCTGTTCTTCTTTGCACTTTTTTAAATTGCTTAAATTCTTAAACAATGATAAAGTATAATTTTTACAAAAAAGATATTATTATTTTTAAAAGACACAGTGAATTCTATAGTGGTTAAATAATACTTGAAAAGTAAAGTGTTACTACTTATTTTCCTCTTCAGGGACTGTGTCTATATCTATCCAAAATGCTCTAGCATTTGACATGCTATTATAGGCGAAACAAAATGGGGTTCTCCCAGACCCCTGATAATAGAACTTTTACCTACATACTAAGAAAGTTGGGAAAGCACCAAAATTCACAAAAAGTGTGTGCTAAACGTGTCTATGACAGGCTCAAGCATGATTTCCTAATTGAGGCATAAAAAAATCATTGTGAAAGTGTGGACCGCATAAGCTCAGAGTCAGAAAGCTAAATTTAAAAATGAAGCTTTTAGAGTGGAGACACATGGCTGAGGCAGACCAGAAGGGGACAAGCTGGGGCCTATGGACTGCTGGTCATTTTGCTTCTTGATTTGGTTACACAGGTATGATTGGTGTGGCAAGCGTGCATGGTGTGGGCAAAAGGAATTACGAGTTGTTAAATTTAAGCTATAGACATGTTCCAAACGCTATATCTGGATTATGTGCACTTTCCTAACTATATGCTATGCGCCTATAAAAATTTAAAATTAAAAAAAAAATGAAGCTTTTATGAATAATAAAAATCAAAAGGCTTCTTTTTAAAATAAAGAGTTTAAAATACTGTTCCCAATGCCACTTCCCTGGTCTCTTTAGTGTCTTTCTACAATATAGTCAAAACTTGTGAAATATAATCCTTAAAATAAACACACAGATACAGTTATTCAAATGCCAGCTATCAGGTTATCTGCTATTCTAGCTGAAACTCGTAAGAAATTAGGTGGGGTACAAAGGCTCATGAGGAGATAGAAGACCAGCAGGCCATATCCGGAAGAAAATGTATCTTAGCAGAAAACTGGTTTCTAAGGACTAGGAAACATACTGAAGTGGTATAGGCATACTGAAATGGGAAAAACTTGGCACAAATCAGGGGAGTAGGTTCATCTCAGGCTAAGAAATGATTGCTAGAAAGGAGTAAGAAAAATGTTGACAGGGTTCTCCATGTTTCTCTATCCATTATTTCATTCATTCATTTGATACGTATTAAGGCACTGGACACTATGCTAGGTGCTGTAGTATATACAAATATGAACCTGACTAAGAAGCCTTCCTTAAGGCATTTACAGTTTGGTAGGACAGCATACAGTCAAATGACGCATAAAAGAGCCTATTTTTAATCTTGGTTTGTCCTACATTAGGGACTAGAGTGTGCGTTTCTTGGAGGAAGTGGGCGTAGAGAGATTTCAGCAAAATGAATCTACACTTATGTGTTCACTTTCATGCAATATGCACTCTTCCCTCCCCAAATTTCCCCAAGCATTGTAAAAGTTTTTTTAACTAAAAGCATGCCAATCCCTTGATCTGTAGAACTAGTAATACCCCAAGTATCTATCATAAGTGGCATGTGAATTAATCAGTCTTATTTTCAGCATTGCAACAGCTGGTACTCATACAGTTACTGCTTGTTGATACAGCAGTACCATGATCGTAACAGATTTCTATTATTCTGTATATCACTGGAACAGTCACAGAATTTAAAACTACTCAAGTAGGCATATCAGCTTGCCACCTGAGAATTTCCTTCAGAAACAGAGATAAATTTTAAAGTTTTGCCGCATAGGAAATTTTAGAATGGAGGAAGAGTCCAGTGAGATCTATAAGGTATTTGTACAGGAAGCGGTACAGTGCAAGCTGTACTGTCTCCAAAGCAATGATGTTGTGGAGAAAGATCTAGTTACAATCAGAGGTCCTATGAGAACTTGATTAAGCAACCTAACTTCTCTACAGCTCAGTTTCTTCATCTATAAAATTGGAATATGCTCGCTTACCTTGTAGTTACTGAGAGAATTAAGTGAAATAATGCATGACTGCACATCAGGCCCAGCACACAGTAAGCACCCAGTGAAGTTGGCTGTTATGACCTTTTCACTAAGGTTTCTTTGGATAAGCTGGCAAGCAGTTAGCACCTTGGGTATACACAGGACGTCCCAAATCTTGTCACTCCTCCCCATTTCTACTGCTACAATCACAGAGCAACAGTCTAGAGAGGGAGAGCTGCAAGCAAGAGAGAGCAATGAAAAGGCCCAAGGCAGAGACAAACAGGGCTGGTTTCAGAAAAGGCCACTCTGGCTAGACTGCGGTGGTGAGTGGCAAACGTGGTATAGGTCTCAGTAATGGAAGGCGGTGAGAGGAGCACAATGTTGTGAATCTGATTAAACCCTACCAAATTCTATACTTAGGAGTGGCTGAGATGGGAAATGTGATGCTGTACATATGTTTCCACTTTTTAAAAAATAGAGTTGTTTTGTTAATAAAAATATTTAAAAGAAGATAGAGACAATGACAATTAAATGCAATACATAATCCTGGGCTGGACCTAATCATGGAGGAGAAAATGATGAAAAGGACATTATTGGGACAACTGAAAAAATTGGAATATACACTGTAAGCTTGATATCAATGTTAAATATCTTGACCTTGATAACTATACTTAAGGAAGTTACATAAATGAATATGGTTGTTCTTAGGAAATATACATGGGCGTATTAAGTGCTAAAGCAGCAGATTTCTGCAACCTACTCTGAAATGCTTAAAAAACATATAGATAGAGTACACGGATGTTCAGTGGTAGAAAGTTCACCTTCCATGTGGGAGACCTGGGTTTGAGTCCTGGACCATGTACCCCTCCCCCCACAAAAAAACAGATAAATATAGACAGACAGATTAGACAGATACACAAACAGACAGACAGCTAGATACAACAAATGTGACAAAACATTAAACATTAGTAAGTCTAGGTATCTGGGAATTCTCTGTGTGGGTTTTGATTATTATTCTCAACTATGCTTTAAGTTTGAGATTATTTCAAAATAAAAGTTTTTTAAAAGGCAACCACAATTAGAAAAAAATCCATTAAATAAATTAGAATAAAGAGTAAATCAAATGGTAGAAGAGGCTGGAGGGAGAAGCAGAGGCTTTATGGGTTATGATAAGGAGCCTGGATTTTTTTTTTTTTTTTTTTTTTTTAACATGGGCAGGCACCGGGAATCGAACCTGGGTCCTCTGGCATCACAGGCAAGCATTCCTACCTGTTGAGCCACTGTGGCCCGCCCAGGAGCCTGGATTTTATTCTAAGTGCAAAGAGGGGTTTTAATATGAGAGAGACACAGTGTGGTTTATGTTTTTAAAAGATCAAACTGACTGCTGTGTAAAAAACTGATTGTTGGGGGGCAGGGGAAGGAGAAAGGAAGGAGGGAAGAGGAAGAAAAAGGGGGTTATACAGAACTCTTTCAGGTTTTTCAGTGAAGGGAACAGAGAAATGGGAAGGCAAAGAGAAATGAACTAGAGGTCAAGGGAGGGTTTTCTTTGAAAGATGGACGGAGAATGATGTTTTCTCTTAGAGAATGTTTTAACCTCATGCTCTCTCAGCCCTTACAGACATTCCTTAGGATCTGTAGGGAATTCCTGAGAATCATCATCTAAGAGGGTAAATAAAGTTAAGCTCCCTCCTTGTCTTTTGCATGGTCACACCCAAATCATCTCCACATATCTCTCTGCTTCTAAGACTCTAAAAGAATAAACTCCAGTTTCTGCCCAAGTCCATTCCAAGATTTCTTACCATTCAGGTTACAAGTATTTTCTTTAAATAAAACTCAAAGATGCAACAGAAACATAATCTACAGGTACTGTTGACAGGCATCTCACTGGAGATGTGTCTCCACGAGACAAAGCCAAATCACTATTCCCTTTACTTTGGCTACCAATCTTTAAGTGTGAAAAATGCACACACTAACCTTTCACACTAATATTCCAAAGTAGATAATGAAAATGCTCAGTTTCACCAACAAGAAACCCAAACCAAAAAGTTACATTCTCTGTCCAGTATTGTGAATCTCTGAGAAAAAAAGAAGCAGTAATCTGAGGTTCCTAAAATTCTCATGCTGCTAGGTTAAGCCAATGAAATTGCCAATAAAATAAAATGTTAAGTAAAATAAAATGGCCACCTACTCTGCGTGTTGCAGGGAGGGACTCCTTTCTGACAAGGAATTTTCCAGAAGACAAAAACAATTGACCTGCAGGGGCTTTCTGAAAAAATGGAACAAACCCTACAGCGTTGCAGATAAGCAACCCTGGGTGATAGACCAGTTCCTGTTCAGTAGAGATAGCTTATCAGAATGGACAAGCATGTCATATTAATCAATGTATCTCTACTCCCCATTTTGTAAGATCCCCTATGTACAATGGAAACTAAGCATTGGACAATCAGAAAATTTCCTTACTATGGAGTTTGCCCTATATCAGCTCCCCCTGAGCGTAGCTCCCTTCTATTTCCTGAATGAGATGCTGCCCAATTCATGAATCACTCAATAAGGGTATGCAATCCTAAATTGCATGAAAAGTTTTTCTTTTAACAACAGCATTATATTACCAACAAAGTCAGTAATATATAATTCAAGCTCATACTTGGTAATACCCACAGATCAGTAGAATTTAGTTAAAGCCTTCAGTTTAAGAATTTCTACATTCACAACATGTTACCATATTGCACACCCCATCATAGATTTAGGACAAAGTTAGTATTTGTTCGCAATTTTAAGAAATCTAGCATGCATAAACATCTAACTGGCTGTAAGCCTATCAACAGTATCTACAGATTATATTTCAATTTAAAAGTACCTAAAATGAGTAACTATTACATAAGAAGAAATCTTACCATATTTCTTCAGCCATATATGCTTTCATTCTAAGTTCCAATTTCTTTTTGTAAAAGGGGGATTAAATTGCAGAAACACAAGCAAAAGAACAAAGCTAGGATGACTT
Organism: Myrmecophaga tridactyla; assembly: GCA_004026745.1. NCBI lineage: Eukaryota > Metazoa > Chordata > Mammalia > Pilosa > Myrmecophagidae > Myrmecophaga > Myrmecophaga tridactyla. Next base: position 36,890 of record PVIY010022098.1, read on the forward strand.
CAATGAGTATCAAGGGTACATTCTAGGCTCCTAGTTTAACATCATGAATTGGAGCTATTCCAGAATTAGATAACATTTTGGCTCTCCGAAGACAGTAACATTGTAGCCCTCTGTCTTCCTTATCTACTAAACAAAGGCACCCTGTGACAACCGGTATTTTTTTAATGTCTTAAACTATTTCTCCTTTCTGCCAGTTAATGAGTCAGCTTCAAAGTGTTGTCTTTTTTTTTTTAATTTTCACTCTAGTAACATATATACACTACTGGAAATTTCCCTTTTTAACCACATTCAAATATATAATTTGGCGATGTTAATTACATTCACAGTGTTGTGCTACTACAAAGTTTTAAGTACTTGTCTGCTGACCTACAGAAGCTGGACATGGTGAGGAAACCAAGCACCAAGATACCTAATCATTCAGCACCAACAGCTCTTAGAGAGGAAGTAAGGGAAGACTTGTCGGGGACAAAAGGCAAAGGTTAGGGCAGCCAGCTGATTTATCTCATCTATCCTGATAAGATACGCTGCACCCTACCCACTGCCACATGGTGCGTGATTACGGCACTGGGCTGGGAAGCAGGTGAACCTGAGAAAAGACTGAGTGCCGCTGCACTAAGGATAATTGCTTTTAACCTCCAGATAACACAGGTGTCTGCACCGATATAAAATGCACTCCGTTAAGTCAAGTTTGGGTCTCACTTTCTGGATTCTCCCTGTCATCTTTGGTTTTGATTAGGCATAAGAGCTTCCCTTCTGACCAAAGGAAAGAAAACAAAGAAATAAAAAAGCCCAATGGATGGAGAAAGAAGTTTTAGAAAAGAAACCATTTACAATACCTCCAAGAATCCATAGTAAAAAAAATATTTCTGTGTTTTAGTAAAAAATATTTTACTATATAGAAGAGTCCTAGTTGAAGTAGTTATAGAGCGGCTCAGCAAGAGTTGTCACAAATAAAAATACTTACTGATAAAACTGAACATTTACTTCCCCATCAAACATTCGTCCACATTACTAGGTTCTGCTTTTTCACCCATCATGAAGCTATCACTGAACGACAGATGCAACAGTTAAAAACACAGTTGCAGATGAAAATATGAAATCTTCAAAAGATGAGGGTTTTCAAGAGAATGAGAGTGATAATTGGAGAACTGTTCCAATCACACTCAACGCTACCAACAAATGAGAATCTTTCATTTGGCTAACTAGTAAAAAAGGGATAACACACAATTTGGACTTCAAAATAGGATGATTCACAACTAAAATATTATGATAGACTGTGGCAGACTGCTCTTTGCCTAGCTTCCCCAAAAGAAAAGTCCATTCTCTCCTTCTTCCTGGATATACAGACACCCAGCTAGAGGTTATATTTTCCAGCTGCTAACACAGTTGCATGGCCATGCCTATGACTTAGTCACATGGCCAGTCATAGGCGTGGCCATGTGACTAAGCTAAGGCCAAAGGGATGTGTACAAAATGATACATACTTCCTCTGGATCATCTTCAACTAGGTAGAAAGTGGACATGGGAAAAACTCAACTTCAACTATACAAGGCCTCACCCTAGCAGGAAAGGGAGGAACAGAACTGAACCCCGGCCTTGAATGATCACATGAAGCAGAACTGTCCTGCCAGTCTAGATAATATAACCTACTACTCTGAGAGAAATACACTTCTATCTTATTTTAGAAACTATATATAATGGTTTCTTTGTTATATCGGCTTAAACTCTATTCTACTTAACAGAAGCATTCTTCCTAAAACTGATAAAGCTTTCGAATGCTTCTGAAAAATTGTCTACTATGCATCATTGTCAGAAAAACTATACCAAGAAAATGATTAATATTTGGTTCACTCATTGTTCTAATAATATTGGTGTAATCACGTCAAAAGTGCTAAATATGAGACTAAAATAAAGTTGTTTTCATATTATTTTCACTTTATTTCAGGATAAAGTAAGTATAAATCAAATCTTTTTTTTAAAAATCTATTCACTATAAAATTTTGGTCCCCAATTTAAGTGGACTCATTTTACATGGCAGTTTTCTAGCATCAATTCTCCTAGATGAAGGAATTTCTGACATAAGACAATATTCGTTTCTGGCTACTTCAGAAGGAATCAATAGTAAGTGAAAATAGGACATGAATAATGTTTCTCATGTGGGTAAAGTGATTTTTCAGGACGTTGTACTAGGAGAAGATATAAGAATAAGGAAAAATAATTTGAAATACATGTTTAAACTTACTAAATAACAATATATGTTTCTTGGCTACAATATTCTAAATTTTTTATAATTTTTATTGGGTTGAAATATACAAAACATAAAATATGCCAATTTAGCCATTTTTAAGTGTGCAATTCAGGGTACAAATTGTGTTTAATAAGAAACATTTGTCTGTGTCTATATATACTTCTCTGATTTTTAAAATAGGAATAAAGAATCCAAGTCATTATTGCATTCAGTTTTGTTTTTTTTTTTTACAGAAGGAAAAAGGTTCTTTAACAAAAAATTTCAAAAACAAAAACAAAGCGAGAGATGGAAAAGATGTTTGAAGTCCTAGGGACATCTCAACCAGTTAAAATGTATGAGACAACTGTGGTAATTTGAATACTAACTGGTTATTAATTCTATTAAAACTGATTTCTTAAGTTTTATTTGATGATATTAAAGGTTGAGATGTTAAGACAGTTCTAGGTTTGGAGTATTTGAGGGGTGTGGGGTTTTTTTGGCATGCTAATAGTACTGTGATTGTGTTTTTAAGAGTTCTTATCTTTTAGAGATACAGACTGAAATACAGATAAAATGATGTCTGGAATTTGCTTCATAATCTGGTAGGGGTACATGAAAGTATAGACAAAATAAAATTTTCCATGGGCTGATAACTGTTGGAGCTAAGTGGATACAGGAGGTTCATTATGCCATTCTATTTTTGTATATATTTGAAATCTTCCATAATAAGAAGTTTTCAAAATATGTTTAAGTATATGGGAATATATAACACAGTAAATCTTGTGGTAGGTAATGTCTGTGACTACCTGTACAAATATTAAAAAGTTCTCTCATGAACTAGAACAAATGTATGACACTACTACAAGGAGTTAATAATAAAGGGGTATATGGAGGAAAATGTACCTATTGCAAACTATGGATTATATTTAACAGTAATATTCTAATGCTCTTTCACCAACAGTAACAAATGTACTATACCAACACTATGGGTCAATAATAGGGGGAAAAATATGTTTAAGTGAATAACATGGTTTCTCAATGTCCCAGTCATCTATCAGTTTAGACTTGGTAAGAAAGAGAACAGAAAGAAGTAAAAGGAAGAAAGGAAGGAAGCAAGGGAGTAAAAGAACCAAGACAAATAAAAAAAGAAAGAAAGGGTGATGGGTTCTCCTTCCTCAAGGACTGTTATTACTCTACCTTGTCTCAAACCTTCTTCCAAAGCGCAACTGTTCCTTCTGGTGAATCAGTCAAGCCTCATGATAATGTGATGTGACACTTCCTCTTCTCCTACAAACAGGAATATGTGGTTTCTAGCAGTCAAAAATAAAACCACAGTCTAATGCAACACTAATCCTGTTTTCACTCCTATCTTCATTCCACTTCCTTTCCTTGTTCAAATTTCAGGGAGGCAAAGCAGTTTGCTTTTCAACTCTACAGCATAATTAAAGGACAATTCTGTATAGACTAACAAAATACTAAAATGCAGTGGACAGTCAGGCAAAATGGGTATATCCAAATCACAGCCTATTTATTAAAGAATCATTAGAAAGACCACCAGAAGTCAACATCACAACTGAAGTTATAGGGTATAGTATTAAGCAACAAGGCAAAAGTGACCAGAGAAATACTTCACTCTTACTTCTAAGGTTTACTGGGATCAGCTTGTAAAGAATATCTAAAACTGAAACATTCACTGTTATACACCTAATCTCTAAGAAAAAAAAAATACTACTTGCATAGAAAACAATCTCATACATCACTGTAATAAATAAAAATTACTAACTACACTATAAAGGTGTCATAGATATAAGCCATGATTCTAACTACTGCTTAGAAAACTTTTAACGAACATTTTCCATATGTCCAATTTCTGATTAAGCAATTTAATCGGGGGCTTTGCCTGTTTATGCTTGTTCTAGTTTGCCAGCTGCCAGAATGCAATATGCCAGAAACGGAATGGCTTTTAAAACGAGGAATTTAATAAGTTGCTAGTTTACAGTTCTAAGGCCAAGAAAATGTCCCAATTAAACAAGTCTATAGAAATGCCAATCTAAGGCATCCAGGAAAAGATACCTTGGTTCAAGAAGGCCAATGAAGTTCAGGGTTTCTCTCTCAACTGGAAAGGCACATGGCGAACATGGTCAGGGGCTTCTCTCTTGGCTGAAAGGGCACATGGCGAACACAGCGTCATGTGCTAGCTTCCTCTCCTGGCTTCCTGTTTCATGAAGCTCCCCAGGAGGCTTTTTTTTTTTTTT
>PVIY010022099.1:0-29489 GCA_004026745.1 Myrmecophaga tridactyla
ATAAAAAAAGAACTCACAAATGTAGAAGAGAATTAAAAACCTCACTGTTTTAAGGTTTGATCACAATAATACAGTTGGGTTTACAAGATTTTATTGGGATTTTCCCAAATCATTTCTCTCAATTTTAATTTTATAACTTCTATGAAATTTTACATCTCCTTAACTTTCGTTCCTTTTATCTCTTTCTTATTCTGAATCACTTTGTCCTTCTCTCCCAAATGTTCTCTTTGACTCAATCCATTTCTTCCCTCATTCTTCTTTCTAGTTGCCAGACTGGCTCCAAGTGGGTTGTTAGGAAATAATTAGGTGAATTAACAAACTGATCAAAATAATGAATTGACAGGAAATAATGCATCCAGAAAATTGTTTATACAGGTAATAAGGCATTATTTAGCTTAAAAGTTATAAAACCATGATTACTCAGGCTGAGGATTTTGCATAAACTAATTCTACATCCATGTGTTTATGAGAATAGTAAAATAGTACTCATGAGTACTGGAATGCTAAACTCGTGTCCTAGCTTTGCAACTTTTCAGCCATTGATATTTATTTCACCATGCTTTTATATAATTTTTTAAAATGTGAACTCTTATCAATCTTCTTCTACAGGGCATATTTAGACTTTCAGAGGTCCTAAAATATTGTAAAGAATTTGATGTTCTGTACTGATCAAAATAAAAACAGTACTACATTGTAAATAAATAAATAAACAAAACAAAACAAAATACTATAGAACTAAAATATTGGTCAATAATATAAGTTAGGAGGGAGGTTTCCAAAATTAAAATGTTCTAAGAAATTTTTCAGGAGCAAGGTACAGATATTGAATAATTTTATACTTTGGTAAATTCAATGGGATACTAAGATTTCTATTCTAAAAGAATAGAATTAGACTGTTAATAATTTCAAGGTGATGGGAAAAAATCCAAAGGACAAAAATCACGTGAGATATGTAAAAGTATGAGCATGGATGTGGAGAATAGGAACTCTTACACCCCTGATGAAAATCCAAAAGTTGTAGCTACTTTGGAAAATAATTTGGTAGTTTTCTAGTAAAGTTGGCCGTGTGCATAACCTAGAGGAACAATTGCATGTGTGATTGAGGAGGTGTGTATCAGTTTTTCCATAATAGAGTGGTTCCTAATAGGAAAGATGGAAAAAATGTCAATCATCAGAAGAATGAATAAATTATGGAATATTAATAAAATGGAATATTTTTTAACAGTGAACCTGAATTAGCTACAGTTATATACATCAGCATGGGTGAATCTCACAAACATGATATTAATGAAAAAAATAAAGGGTTCACAGTATATTATCATTGCATTTATGTAAAGTTCAAAAATATGCAATACTGAAAAATATGTTGCTTTGGGATCTGAAACAATAGTATAAAATGATAAAGATCAATAAATTCAGTGGCTTTTATAAATGCTTTTTATAAACCCATAAATTTAATGGGTTTATAAATTTAATGGGCTCTTCTGGGAGGGGGCTGTGTGACTGGGGAGTATACTTGGGGTTTCTAAGATACCAGCAATGTCTGTGTCTTAACCTGGCTGGTGGGTACATAGCTGTGGCGGATACGATGCGGCTGTCACATTGAGTGGTGAGTAGTCCCAAGCAGTTTTCTCAGGGCAGTTTCTCAGGTTGCTTCATCCCTTGCCATTTCTAAGCCAACTGTACTAGGAGAGAGTCCTTGTGAAAAACTTTGTTTTTAAGGATGTGATCAGAAAGTTGTATGTATCCCATGTCCCATTGCCCTGCTTCGCCTTGTGGCCACACCTAGATGCAAGAGAGGCTGGGAAATGTAGTCTGTCCAGGTGGCTGTGCATTCACTTTACACTTGAGGGCTTCTTAATAGGGAGGACGAGGAGAAGAGGTAGCACAGGACAATGAGCGGTTCTACTGCAATGGGTCGCCATCTTATTATTATCCTTTAAATTGCATATTCACTCACATTTGTTCTTTTGTGCTTATAATACATTTTACAATAAAAATAAGCAAAAATTAACTAAGAGGAGGCAGCATGGGTGGACTGTTATTTTAAGGGATTTGGGAAAGAGACAAGTAGAAGGAATAGGATTGAGGGAGGTTTTTTTTTTTTTCCTTTTTCCTTCCCCTTCAATTTTGTTTTGATTTAAAAATAGGAAATATCTCTATAGGGCAAGAGCAAATTGGGGAAAATGAGAGAGAAAGGGAGCCGCTCTCCAGTTCTGGGAGATAAAAGGGTCCAGGAGGAAGTGTGCAGGGTTAGGGGGAAGCTTTGACAGGAGCCGGGGTACTGAGTCCTCTGAGCCTGGAGTGTGTGGATGGCTGAATCACCACGGTCAGTCCCAGGCTGGCTCTGAGCCGCTGTGTGTCACCTCCAGGACTGTACTGTCAGCTCCCAGTGGGTGCAAAGCGCCGTCCTTGGATGCTTTTCTGTGGTATCCTCTTTCCTACGCCCTCCCTTACCCCGGTTTAGTGCAAAGTGGAGCTCTACAAAAAGGTAAGCGCCTTATTCTGATTGAGCTGAGTTTAATGCTGACATTTGTTAAAGATCCAATAGTGGAAGGCTGAAGTTGTTTGAAGTCATTTTTAAATTTTTTAACATTTGACTTGCTAATTTTTTTTTCTTTTTTAGATTTAAAGGTACAGTTGAGGAACTCAGTAACCAGATTTTATCGGCACGGAATTGGTTGCAACAGGAACAAGAACGGATAGAAAAAGAACTTTTACAGAAAATTGATCAGCTTTCCTTGGTTGTTAAGGAAAACAGTGTAGGTATTGATGTTTAGCAATAAAATGGTAAAGTTATTCAGCAGGGGCCTACAATGTTTGAATAATACCTAGTGAATTTATCATTGATTTATTTAATAACACATAAAGCTTTTCAATTGTTTCTTGCCTTAGAATCCATTTCCATGGTTGACATTGATTCTTTGCATTTTTTATAAAGAAATAGAAGCATCTTGACTTGTTTTGCTTAATAAAGGTTAGGTAGACAGACAGTTGCAATAATTATAAAACAAGATAAATTTAAATCAAGACCTTAGTGATCCAAATTGTCCATGAACATTTGTAAATAAAACTAACAATTACAAACTTCATCCTAGTTTATTTTAATTTTTTTAATTTCATAATCTGGTTTTCCTTTTTTTTTTTTTTTTAACCAGTGTTAGAGTTTTCCCTCCAGATCCTTCCATCAAACTATTAACCACAGTATGAGATATCACAGTGCAACATGTAAATATAATCTGTTTTCATTTTCATCCTCCTTTTCCTTCCACCCCAGTCTCTCACAAAACTAAGGTTTGCAGAAGTGTTCAAAAACTGTATCAAGAAAGCCTTGCATATACTGTGTTCAAAATCAGTAGGCTCTGAAACTGATACTTTGCAGGCAAATTTTTACTGATTTTGGTTATTTAGCATCATTGTCTCCATCTCCCCTCTTTTCTTGAACTGCCTCCTCCTGGGCCTTGACGGAGCAGAGGCGGCTAAGGCAGTTTGCACTTCTGACTGTGCTCTCTCCACGTGCAGAGCTGTTGAGTTGGCCGTGTGGATGCTGCATTGAGCACCATCCAGAGTGCTTTGTTACGTGCTCTCTGGTCTCCAAAGCTCACCTGCAGACACACATTTCCATAACAACTAAACATGTTGGGAAAGGAAAAGAAAGTAAATATTTAATATTTCCTATAGGTATTCTCCCATACCTTTGTCAGGTCAACTGCTTAATTTACTTAGGTCCATACCAATACATTTTTAGGCTTTTGGGCTTTTGAATCACTGTTAATTTTTACATGTGGATTAGTTTAATACCTGACAGTAAACACCAGGATAATGGTGGTTTTAATAAGATAGAAGTTTATATTTCCTATAATAGAAATTTGGATTAGGCAGTACAGGGTTGATGTGTTGGCTCATCAATCATCAGTCATCCAGATTCCTTCTGGCTTAACCATCTGCCCATCCTCGAGTGTGCCCTTTGTCTTCATAGTTCAGGATGGTTGTTAGAGTTCTGGCCATTATGTCTGAATTCCAGACAGGAGGAAGAAGGACAGGGCAAGGGTATGCCCCACCCAACTGTCTTTTTTTTTTTTTTTAACTTTTTTTATTGTGTGCTATAACATATATACAAAGCAAAGGAAGAAAAAAAGCAGTAGTTTTAAAGCACTCTTCAACAAGTAGTTACAGGACAGATCCCAGAGTTTGTCATGGGCTACCATACCATCCTCTCAGATTTTTCCTTCTAGCTGCTCCAGAACATTGGAGGCTAGAAGGAATAATATTTTTCTATCATCACAATCGACTTTTTTTTTGAAAAATAACATATATATATATATAAAGCAATAAATTTCAAAGCATAGCACAACAATTAGTTGTGGAACAGATATCAGAGTTTGGCATGGGTTACAATTCCACAATTTTAGGTTTTTACTTCTAGCTGTTCTAAGATACTGGAGACTAAAAGAAATATCAGTATAATGATTCAGCAATCATATTTGTTTATTAAACTCTACCTTTTCTGTATAACTCCACCATCACCTTTGATCTTTCTATCCCACTCTTTATGGGTATTTGTGCTATGCCCATTCTAACGTTTTCATGTTGGAAGGGGTTTGTCAATAATATGGGGTAGGGAGATGGAACTAGCTGATGTTCTGGAAAGACTGGGCCCTCTAGGTTTCAGGAGTTATCTGGTTCAGGTTGTAGGTTTCTGGAACCATCCAGCTGTCCTTTAAAGTTTTCTGGCAGCCGCCACGTAAGCTTGTACTGACAGCCCACTAGACAGAACTTAGTCATATGGTCACACCAAACTCAGGGGACAGTGGAATTTGTAGTCTTTATCCTTGGTAACCTTGAACCTAGCAGGAAATTGGGAATATTTTAAGGAAGACAGTAGCCTTTGTGATTCTGTTCCCTGCAGATTGCTGTTAAATATTATGACTGATGAGTGTGTGATGCGGACTCTTTTTGGAGTAATCAACTGCAATTCTTATCATGGATTTTAGGGAGCCAGTGAGAGGGACACGGAGAAGAAGCTCAGCCAGATGTCAGCCAGACTTGACAAAATAGAAGAGAGTCAAAAGAAGAATATAGAATTGCAGAGAACAAGGCAGGAAGAAGACAAGGTCCATGGGCGAATCAGCAAGCTTGAGTTACAAATGACTGAGAACCTGAAGGAAATTAAAGCAGAAGTTAATGCTGGTAGGCTAAAAAGAAAACTCACATGGTTTATTTTCTACTTGATCTAAAAACCTACTGATTAGTAGCTTTCTACAACTACTTATGAACATGATTAATGGTAATAACAATGAAAAATTCTTAGGTGATTTTCTTAGTAGCTGTGCTGTATTAAACTAAAATTCTATTTCAGTTCTGAGTACATGAAGAGCCACCGCACGGGACAGGCAAGTATAACTAGCATTGCCCAGCTTGCAACTCATGTTTTCATTAGTGCCATTTGCTGATTCTTTTCTGTGCATAGCAAGGTCAGTATGTCTTTTAGAAATATGCATATACCTTTGAGAGACTTTGAGGACTTTTTCTGCCTCAAAGAAATTCTTACTGCCCTTATAATGAATGATTTCTCCCTACTCAGAGGTCAGCATTTGCTTAGAGGAGAGTGCTAGAGCTAATTGCAAGTTTCTTTTTTTAAAATATGTTATTGACAAGTCTTCACACACATGCAGTCCATACACGGTGTGCAATCTGTGGCTCACAGTATCATCACATGGTAGTGTATTCATCACCATGATCATTTCTGAGAACATTTGCATCACTCCAGAAAAAGAAGTAAAAAAAAAAGAAAAAGCTTGTACATGCCATACTTTTTATCTCTCCCTCTCATTGACCACTAGTATTTCAATCTACCCAATTTATTTTACCCCTTATCCCCCCTATTATTTATTTATTATCCATATTTTTAAATTCATCTGTCCATTCATCTGCTCCTGGATAAAAGGAGCATCAGATACAAGGTTTTTACAATCACACAGTCACATTGTAAATGCTATATCATTATACAGTCTTCAAGAAACAAGGCTACTAGAACACAGCTCTAAAGTTACAGGTTCTTCCCTCTAGCTGCTCTAATATACCATAAACTGAAACGGGGACATCTATATAACGCATAAGAATAACTTCCAGGATAACCTGTCGACTGTGTTTGAAATCTCTCAGCCACTGAAACGTTATTTTGTCTCATTTTTCTTTTCCCCCTTTAGGTCAAGAAGGCTTTTTCAATCCCATGATGCCAGGTCCTGGCTTATCCTAGGATTTCTGTTACACGTTGTCAGGGAGATTTACACCCCTGGCCATCAGGTCCCACATAGCCGGGAGGGCAGTAAGTTCACCTGCCGAACTGGCTTAGAGAGAGGCCACATCCGAGCAACAAAAGAGGTTCTCTGGGGGGTGACTCTTAGGCATAATTATCAGTAGGCTTAGCTTCTCCTTTGCAGGAATAAGTTTCATAGGATCGAACCCCAAGATCGGGGCCTCGGCCTAATTGATTTGGTTGTCCCTACTGCTTGTGAGAGTATCAGGAATTCTCCAAATGGGGAAGTTGAATATTTCCTCTAGTAACTAGTTATCCCAAAAATAATGCTGCCATCCTCACCAGGAGTTTATTACTTTAAGTAGAAGCTACAATTAAATTTATGAACTGGAGAATTTCTGAAAATCAAATGAATTTTCTTTCATGATACTTTGCGCTGTTAAAATCTGGTATTTGAATATTTTGTTGATGTTTAACTTGACAGCATTTCCTGAATGAATTTATTGTCATATATTCAATATACCACTAAAGGTTAATATAAATGCCACAATAAATGCATATGATCCCTTGTAAAATAAAATATATTTTATTACAAAAACAATATATTTCTTAACAGAAAATCAGAAAGCACAACATATTTTTTAAAAATACACTCATAATTTCTCTCATCAAGAGATCTTTTTTTGTGTGGGGATTGGGGGAAGTGCATGGGCCAGAAATCAAACCTGGGGCTCCCGCATAACAGGCGAGCATTCTCCCACTGAGCCACCTGTGCACCCTAAGAGATCATTGTGATGTATATCCTTTCTCTAGATGTGAAATATACATGTACTTTTTCAAATGAAGACTCATACTATATATGCTGATTTTTTTTTTTTTTTTTACATGGGCAGGCACCGGGAATCGAACCCGGGTCCTCTGGCATTCTTGCCTGCTGAGCCACCGTGGCCTGCCCTATATGCTGATTTTTAATCCGTTTTTTACTTAGTACTATGTTGTATCTTTCCATGTCAGAAGAATATTATTATTTTTTTAATTGACAACCAAAACAACATACAAACATGAACATTCTTAACATACAGACATTCCATACGTGGTGTACAGTCAATAACTCACAACATCATCACATAGTGGTACATTCATCACCATGATCATTTTTCAGAACATTTGCATCACTCCAGGAAAAGAAATAAAAAGAAAAAAGAAAAAACTCTTACATACCCTATCCCCTACCCCTCCCTCTCATTGACCACTATCATTTCCATCTACCCAATATATTTTAGCCTTTGTTCCCCCTATTTTTTTCCTGTACCTCTTACCACTCCCTTTCATTGATCACTAGTATTTCAGTCTACTCAATTTATTTTAACATTTGTTCCCCTTATTATTTATTTATTTTTAATCCATATTTTTTACTCATCTGTCCATACTGTAGATAAAAGGAGCATCAGACACAAGGTTTTCACAGCCACACAGTCACATTGCGAAAGCTATATCATTACACAATCATCTTCAAGAAACATGGCTACTGGAACACAGCTCTACAGTTTCAGGCACTTCCCTCTTGCCACTGTAACACACCTTGAACTAAAAAGATGATACCTATTTAATGCGTAAGAATAACCTCCAGGATAACCTCTCAACTCTGATTGAAATCTCTCAGCCAATGACTCTTTATTTGTCTCATTTCTCTCTTCCCCCTTCAGTCAAGAAGGTTTTCTCAACCCCTTGATGCTGGGTTCCAGCTCATTCTAGGATTTCTGTTCCACGTTGCCGGGGGGGGGGGGGGTTACACTGCTGGGAGTCATGTCCCATGTAGAGAAGGGGAAAGAATATTATTTTTAATAAGTAATCTTATACCTTTTTAATGAACTGTCACATAAAGAAAAATTTCCAAGGAAATCCTATATTTGCTAATAAAGATAGGCTTTTAAAACATTTATGTATATATAAAATATTTATTTTAACCACCAGTTAGAATACAGAATAATATGAAATGCTTTTCTGATGGTGAGTATTTTCTTTTTGTTAGGTTTTAATTTTGAAATCATTGCAAATTTAGAAAAACTACAAGCCCATATACCCAACCTAGATATACCATTACTAGCATTTTTACATTTCAATCTCTTTCTCTTTCTCTCTCTGTTTATATGAATAAAAAATCCCCCTCCATCCCCCCAAATCACTCAGAGTAAGTTGTCAAAGTCATGATATCTCTTTACCCCTTTATTATTTAAACATGTACACTTTAAGAAAAAAGGACAAGCTTTTAAATAGCTATAGTACAGTGTAACACTGATGACATGTTTTTCAGTTTTCAGCCTCCCCAATTGTTTCACATCCTTTAAAATAAACCTTCCCTGGTCCAGGATCTATTTCAGAACCACACATCACATTTAGCTATCATGTTTATTTAGTCTCCTTTAATCTGGAAAGTTCCTCAGTCATGTTGATATTTTTAAAGAATGCAAGCATTGATTAGATTATGGTTACGCATTTTGTACAGAAGTAGCACAGATGCGATGATGCTGTGTCCTTCTCAGGGTGTCTTATTCTGAGATGCACGTTGTTGGTTCCCCCAATATTGGTGATGTGAGCTTTGGTCACGTGGATGAAGTATTACCTGCCCGATTTCTCCATCGTAATGGTGCCCTCTCCCCTTTCTAATTAAAAAATAACCTGTACGGTGAAACTATGAAACTATTGTAAATACTCTGTCACCCATCAAACATTTATGCCAGTAGTTTTAGGGTTTATTGATATTTTTGCCTGAATCAATTACGAGTATATGCCATCGAATTTAATACAATATTAACTCCTGTGAAATTTATCTTTTCTTAAGGGTTTACTGCCATCTACGAAAGCTTAGGATCCCTCAGACAAGTTCTCGAAGCCAAGATGAAGCTGGACAAGGACCAGCTACAGAAGCAAATCCAACAGATGCAGAAGCCAGATGCTCCCATGTGAAGGGAGCCAGGACTAGGACCTAAGAGGAGATTTTGCCAGTGGGGCTGAGAGCTGGATACCTCTGTAGCCAGGCTGTCGCTGCATTCGGGATTGTGTCCCCTATGGTGTGCATGTGCCAAGTAACGTGTTTTCACAGGTCTAAATGTTCACCCCGAGTCTTGAAGACACTCTCTTTAAAAATATTAGATGCAATTTTTACCTTTTTAGTTCACTTATCTAAATTCGGTGGAATCTACCATCACCCACTACCCTTTTAGCCTCTTAATTTTGTGAATGGAAAGACTTAATTTTTCTTCAATGCCTGATACTCTACCAAGACGTTACCATTTTGAAAAATGTCATGGTGATTTTTTAAATTAAGAAACGGATGAATCATCACAGGAATGTGTTGCTCTTTACCCTAAATTAAGAGAATGCCCTGATAAGTAGAATTCAACTTTTGAGTCCATATTTAGATTTTGTTACTGTTGTCAGTTGTTTCTTATATTGGTTATCTTCCTATAAATCTTCCGTCTTTTGTAGGGAGAAGGGAATTTTAACAATTGGGAAAAAAAACCCACAATTTATATAATAAAAATAGTTTTAAAAATTGATAACTCCATATAGGTACATTGCAAATTAAAATGGAAACTTAAAGCAATTATCTAGATAACAAAAGGCATAATGCCTACATCAGCCACCTAGAAATACTGGGTTTTAATATTTAAAACTATTTTTCAATTATCCACTGCCTGTATAGTAACAGCCATATATTTAATAATAGAATGGTGGTTAACATTCTGCTTATTGCACAAGTATTTGTTCACTACTATAATAGGATGTGAGAATTTTTCAGGCTTTATGGTCTTCTCGCTAAATGTTTCTAAAATTGGCACCATGTTCTGGGGTTTATACACACTTGTAAATGTATTTGTGTGCCTTGGTTTTATCATGTCAATGCACTGTACCCTCGAAAAGTTTTACAGACAAAATAGAAGACCTGAAAATACATCACAATTAAGATGTAAAAATGGGATCCTATGTATTTTTTAAATGTCCTAAAAATTTTATCCCTGTTAAGACATTAATCCTTCAGTATTATTAATGGAATAGAAATTCATACTTTTGTATGGACAAGAAATCAAATTGATATTGCATTTATATCACTGTCAAGAAACATTCATCTTGAGCAACTATGTAGATGATGGGTGTTTTATTTTTAATCACATTTGGTTAGTCATTGCAAATTGGCGCCAGTGCTGTCTGTTCACCTCTGTGTGTAAAAGCTGATAGTGAGACACGCCGTGCTAAACTGTGAGGGGGCCCCAGGAAAAAGAAAAACAGGAGTACTTAAAAAAATTAACTTTTTTTGTTGTTGTTTGCCAAGGACTCAGGAAAATAAAAGCATTTTCTATTTTTAAGATAAATCTTAAATGAAGTATCTAACTGGCTATTACTGTTTGCCCATATAAAATATGCTGCTAAAGTACATAATATTTTACCTTCAATGGCTTGACAAAATTTTTTTTTAACTGGACCCAACAGGTTGTAGAAGGGGTATGCCATCCAAAACATACTTCCTTATTTTATCATGCTTCTTTTCATTTCTATATAAATCGAATATTCCCCCTTAGCAAAGAAAGCCAGAAGTTCATGCCCTTTTGCAGTCAGAAAGTGAATTTCTTTTTGTGATAGAGTGACCGTGTTTAGTGCAGTTCTCCGCATTCAAGCACAAGCACAGCACAAAGAGCCAACCCCCCTGTCCAGCGCCCTCTCCTCTGGGGTCTCTGAGGAGGAGGAGTCAGCACATATGACACCTGGGAAGAGGGGGCTGGAGGACACCAGCTGGACTCTGGCCAATGAGGTGACATGAGCAGGTCAGCTTGGCTGTCAGTTGAATTCCTCAGGTGCTTCTGATGTTGCCAACCCCCCAGTAATGAGCTAGAGCAGTGATTCTCCACCCTGGCTCCTCATTGGCATCACCTGGGGAGTTTAACAAACTATTGCTGCCCAGGCCACCTTCCAAACAATGAACTGCAGGTCTCTGGGTGGTGGGAGGTGGGATGCAGGCTTCAGTGTACATTAAAGGTGGTTCTGTGGAAAAAGTTACCACCACTGAGTTACAGCCTATTCTTATCACCAAAGTTTAAATGAGAATCAGCTTCCGTGTTCTTTCCTTTACCAGAAATTTGCAATAAAAGAACAATAAAATGACCAAATAAATGTGGTGTATGATTTTTAAATTTAGAAGTCTTTTAATACAGGTGAAAATTTTATTAGGTAAAGTGCTATAGGAAATGCCTCCCTTTTCCTTCTGTGGAAACCCTCTGATGGCTGCAACAGAGGGCTGGAAGTCCTAGCAGGGCCTCCGGGGCTTGGGAAGTCACAGGGAGCTGCTCCATCCGTGGGTCTCTGGGGACGGCTTCTCCGCCCCCTTCTCACCTCTGTAGTAACGCCAGCCAGCATCTCCTGAGTGTGCTATGTGCCACACACTGGGCTATGTCCTTTGTGCATTACCTTATTTCATCCTCATGACAACTAGCTGAATACTCTTTGTTTCCCCATTTTACAGATGAGGAAACGGAGCCACCTAAAGGGTAAGCAACTTGTCCAAAATCATGTAGCTAATAAGTGGAAGCCATGATTCAAACAAGGCAGCTTACTTCCAGTCTGGTGCTTAATCAGTGCTCTACACATCCCTGCTTCCCACATAACTGGCTTGCCAGGCCACCAGATTCTGGTCCCATCTCTGCATTAACTTAAAGTTCCATCATCCGACTGCCTTCACTTAAAAAAAATTTTTTTTTTAAATACTTTAAACTTACATGAAAGTTACAAAAATAATGCAAGTCCCATACTGAGAACGCCAACATACTCGTATACCCCAAGATTCCCAAATCCACCATTTTTTTAAAACATTTTCTATATCACTTTCTAGCCATCAAGCTATCAATCCATCTAGTTAACTAGCTAAGTATCTATTGTTCTATCAATCCATTTTCTGAACACTTGAGTGTAGATTGCATATATATCACGCTCCTTGACACTTAATACTGCCATGTGCATTTCCTAATAACAAGGACATTCACTTATGTATCCACCTTAAGTGCAGTTATCAAGTTCAAGAAATTTCACATTGATATAAAGGTTACAGTCTATATTCCAATTTATTTCATATGTCCCAATAACGTCCTTTTGAAACATCTCTCCTCTCTTGTTAAGAGCCCATCCAGGATCATATATTGCTTTAATTGTCATTGACTCTCTGGTTGCTTGCTCTTAGTATTTTTTTGTTATTTCTATAAATGCAATTTTATTGAGGTATGTTCATAAACCATACAATCCATCCAACATATAACATCAGTGGCTCCCAGTATCATCAGATAGTTGTACTATCATCACCACAATCAATTTTCGAACATTTTCATTACTCAATAATAAGAAAATAAAAAGATAAAATGAAAAATATCCCAAATCCCTTATACCCCCACTATTGTTGATCCTTAGTATTGGTGTGGCACATGTTGTATACATTTGTTACTTTTGATGAAAGAATGGTAAGATATTACTGTTCACTCTAGTCCATAGTTGACAATAGGAACATTTGCTCGCAAGTACCCCTCTATTATTAACTCCTTGTAATAGTATCGTGCATTTGCTCTAGTTCATGAAATAACTTCATATTTGTACAGTTAATCCCAGTCATCGTCCACAAGCAGATACTCTGTGTTGTACATTTCCATGTTTTCACCCCTAGTTTTCCTTCTGGTGGCTCTAAACCACCCCTTTCAACCATACTCACTCACAATTCGGCACTGTTAACTATACTCGCAGTGATGTGTTATCATTATCTCTATTATTTAATTTTTTAATGTGGGAACATATGAACTTTCCTATTTCAACTACCCCCGAGCATACCATTCAGTGGGATTCATCACCATCACCTTCACGGTATTGTGGGCCCCTCACCACCTTCCATTACTATAACTTTCTCATCTCCCAACCGAAACCCTATACCCAGTCTGCCTTAACTCCCCATTTCCCCTGCCCTGCAAACCTGTCCTCTAATTTCCGTTTCTGTGAGCTTGCATATTTACTGTGTAGTTACTGGGGCTGGAATTTAACACCCTAAATTTATAACAATGTCATTTGCTTTGATACCAACTTAATCTCAATAGTATTTACAAACTATGTTTCTATATCCTTTTGTCCCCACCTATATGCAGTTCTTGTTGCAATTTATATGTTTATACATTATGAATCCAAAGCCTCTGATTTATTATTGCATTTTATGCATTTGCCTTTTAGGTCCTATAGGAAATAAAAAGTGAGTTACAAACTAAAAATGCAATAGTGCTAGCATTTCCTATAGGAAATAAAAAGTGAGTTACAAACTAAAAATGCAATAGTGCTAGCATTTATATTTACCCCTGTTATTACCCTTAATGGAGATCTTTATTTCTACCTGTGGCTTTTATCTGTTGTCTAGGGTTCTTTCCTTTCAACCCGCAGAACTCTCTTTAGCATCTCTTGTAGGGCTGGTCTCTTGGTAACATACTTCCTCAGTGTTTATTTTTTTTTAACCTGGGAATGTCTTAATCTCTCCTTCGTATTTGAAAGGCAGCTTTGTCAGATATAGAACTCTTGGGTGGCAATATTTTTTCTTTCAGCACTTTAAATATGTCTTCCCACTACTTCTTGCCTCCACGGTTTCTGATGAGAAATTGGCACTTGATCTCCTTGAGGTCCGTTTGTATATGACACGTTGCTTCTCTTTTGCAGCTTTCAGAATTCTCTCTTTATCTTTGGTATTTGACAGTTTGAACGTGATATGTTGCCGCAAGGGTCTATTTGGGTTTGTCCTGTCTGGAGTTTATTGAATGTCTTGGCTGTGTCTTACTAAATTTAGAAAGTTTCAAAGCATTATTTCTTTGAATTTTTCTCCGTCCTTTTCTTCTTCTGCAACTCCTATAATGTATATATTGGTGTGGTTGGTAGTGTCCCCCAGGTTCCTCAGGCTCTGGTCACTTCTCTTTATTCTTTCCTCTTTCTACTTCTCAGACTGGGTAATTTCAATTGTCTTATCTTCAGATTCACTGGTTATTTCTTTTACCAACTCCAATCTGCTACTGAACTCCTCTAGAGAATTTTAAATTTCTGTTACTGTGATCTTCATTTCTGTTTGGTTCCTTTAAACAACTTCCATCTCGCTATTAATATTTTCTTTCAATTCATCTCTAACTTTTCCTGATTTCCTTTAGTACTTTGTTCATGTCCTCCTTTAGCTTTCTTTTCTTTTTTTAAACATATTTGGGACCATTTTTTACAAGTCTTTGTCTGATATGTCCCGGGTCTGGTCCTTCTCATCGATGGTTTCTAGTGCTTTAATTTTCTCCTTTGCCTGGACGACCATTTCCTGTTTCTTTGTGTGTTTTATAATCTTTTTTTGAAACCCACACATTTTGGTATTTTAATGTTGTTATCACAGGAATTTAGACTCTGAGGAGTCTGTTCCTTAAGTGTCTATCCAGCTAGTGTTATGACAGAGCTTTCCTAGAATGCCAGGAGGTAACATAGAAAAGAGAAGAAAAGAGAAAAGTTCCTTTCCCAGCTTTGCACGTGGACCTATCCCAGAGCTGTCCTTCAGAGTTTACCCATACAATGTATTTAGAGAATAGCTCAAGGCCAAAGCATATGGGCCCATCCTTATCCTTTCTTCACATGTGTCATCTTTGGCATGTACATGTGGCCTTGGGAATTCCCTATTTATAAGAATAGACTGTCTTTTCTGTCTTAGGAAACAGTTTGTTCACAGTTTCTGAGTTGCATTCTACATGCAGGGCGAGTTCTGGGACAGCCAGTAGGCTACCACCAGATGGATTGGCCAAAACACACATGCTCCCAGTATGGACACGAGGGTTATTCTGCTCCCTCCAGAACTGGGTCCAGGGATCCACACTGAGAACGCAGGCTGGCTCTGTGCCCATCTGGTGAGGGGTGTGGTTGGGGCTGGCCGATGCATCATGAAATCCTACCTCTTTTAAGATTTTTTTTGTTTTCCTTTTTGATACAGCATCTGCCCTGATACTGCAGTCCTTTACCTGTTTTCTGGAGCTTTAAGAAAGATGTGTTCTGCCAGTTCTTGCTGGTTTTTCAAAGCTTCTGTGGGGGGATGCAGCCCTGAATTGAAGTGTCTTACTCGCCATCTTGATTAGGGTTCTACCTTCACTTTTCCAGGCCCCAATTCCAAGACCTAAGAGAGCCCATCTTATTGGCTCTCAGATATCTTCCTCTGGTTGTGTCAATGGAGGCAAGAAAGGTGGGGCCTGTTGGTGCCACAGGATTTTAGGATCACATGTACTTGATCCTCTGGGCTCTGGGCTATTCTAGGAAATAGACCTTGAGTCTTTACATTGGAATGGAATTTGTGTTGGGTAAGTATAGAACATGACAGAAAAACACAGCCCCACCAAACTGTGGTTATTCCACTAGACATTCAACCTGAAAAATATCACAAACCGAGACATTCTGAAAACTCAATAAGAACTAGATGGAGTTTTCCTTTCACTCCCCTCTTTTAGCTGTGTTACCTGGGCAATTCTCTTCACCTCTCTGAGACTCACATTTCTTTTTTATTTATCTATTTATTTATGATACATAACCACATACAAACACAAACATTCTTATCATATGATCATTTGAGACTCACATTTCTTGTCTTCGGAATGGAGATTATAATAATTTATAAAGGGGACTAGTTTATAGTTTTCAAATGCTCAAGTAGTTTATACAGTATTGGGCATCAAATGGTGAAAAATGGGGTGTGGGATATTGGTATTATGACATAGAAAGTATATAGGGGCCACGTTTTGGGCCACAGTGGCCCATGATCTGCTGGGATCACATTTGGGAAGGGAGCCTAACCTCCAAAGAAGGGGAAATCCCAGCCTGAGACCCAAAAGATCAGTACATCAGTAGAGAAATGTAGATGGGACCGAAACTGGGACTATCCTGGAATTGCCTGGAATGAGGCACGACCACTGGAGCAGGATAAGTGCCATGGGAGGGGTAAAAGCTGGCATTAAAGATGAGTAGGCTAAGCCTAGCGTTTCAGCTAGAAAATGAAATCCAGACCAGGTGGGGCTGAGACCTGTATTGCCATCTGACATTTGAGGCTATAGACTGGAGTTACAGGCTGAAAGAGCCCATGTGTGGGTGGGCTGGACTGATGCAAAGAGTGTATATTGTGTGCAGACAATCATCAGTTCCTTAGCAAAGAGAACCTGGCAGCTGAAATCAGAATCCTACTGGGGATTGGCATTAACTGCATAGAATTATTCTTATGATAACATATGGTAGATTATATCTCATTTTGGGTTTCTCGTTCAGTTGACTTCAAAAACTATTTTGCCATCCTCATAAATCTAGAGCTAAAGGACCTTTCTAAGTATCCTTTTATATAGATATCTGCACTGCAGACCCATCTGACTATGAGGGTCCAAATTCTGGCTGTGGTAGACTGTACAATGTTTCCCAATGAGCAGAAATTAAAAAGAATTGTACAATAAATATCCTTATACCCATCACCTAGATTTAAGCATTGGTATCATTTTGTCATATATTCCATGTATTTTTTTTACTGAAATATTTTCAATTAAATTGTAGATAGTATGACATTTGACTTCTGACTGTTTTGGTTTACATCTAGAACAAGAACTACCTAATGCTCCCCAGTTATCCCCAGAATGCCTTGTAGAGCTGGTTTATTCAATCCAGAATCCAGTCAAGAGCCACACATTACACTTGGTTAAGTTTCTTAAGTCTTTTTTCTATCTAGAAAAGTCCATCCACTTTCCCCTATGATTTTGAGTTGTTAAAGACCTTGAGCCCATTGTCCTCTAGGTGTCCTACTTTCTGAGTTTGTCTGATTGCTTTTTTGTGTTGTCATGTAAGTTACTCCTCTATTCTGTTTTTCTTATAAACTGGGAACTAAATGTAAAGGCTTGATTAAGCATTTTTGTCACATTCCATCATATGTGGAGATACATACTGTCTGGAGTCCCTTCAGCAGTGATGATGCTAATCTTGGCCTCAAGGTGGCAGTCTGACTCTACCCTTGTAAATTTACATCTTTTCCCCTGTGACCAGTTAGTAATCTAGGGATATTTTTGATCTGTGTGAATATCTAGTTGCCCATCAACCTTTTAACCAATGATTATTTTGGTTGCTCCTATCCTGAAAGAATGTTTTCATTACCATTTCATTATTTCCATTTAATTTATCAGTTGCATTCTTTTATTAAGAAGAAGCATTCCCCATCAACTGGGGCAATTTTTTGTGCCTCACCTTGAATAGCCCTCTCTGTAGTCCTTCTGTCACTTGGCCACCTGTGGATCGTCCTAGAAATGTCATTAAGGTGACTGCTGGGACTGCAACTCTTCCATTGAAACTCTCCAGCACAGTTGTGTGTCATGTGACCTAATTTCCCTAGTCACAGCTGACTGGGCCAAAGTGTACACCCTATCAAGCACAGCCAATCACAGGTGAGCTAATAATCTCTGATATTATATGACATAAAAAGATGTCTTGGACCTATGGTTCGTTAAACTCACTGGCAGTCACATCTGCTTTCTGGGGGATGAGGTGGTGTGAAAAGATTGGCAAAAACTTAACTGATATCTGGGTTACAGTCCTATGGCTGCTCAACACAGATTCCAGGATTCTGGGTTTGAAATGTTTGCCTTTGAAGGGACAAAAGCGGTGCAGCCCTTTTTAGTTAAGGTATAATGGAGAGGCTGGAGGAAAGTACCTGAAAATGTAGAGCTGTGTGCCAGTAGCCATGTTTCTTGAAGATGATTGTATAATGATATAGCTTTCACAATGTGATTGTGTGATTGTGAAAACCTTGTGTCTGATGTTTCTTTTATTTACCTTATGGACAGATGAGTAAAACATATGGATTAAAAATAAATAAATAATAGGGGGAACAAATGTTAAAATAAATTTAGTAGATTGAAATGGTGATCAACGAAAGGGAGGGGAAGGGGTATGGTATATATCAATTTTTTTCTTTTTTCTTTTTATTTCTTTTTCTGGATTGATGCAAACATTCTAAGAAGTGATCATGGTGATGAATATACAACTATGTGATGACATTGTGAGTTATTAATTATATACCAAGAATGGAATGATCACATGGTAAGAATGTTCGCATTTGTATGTTGTTATGTTTAAGAAAAAAAAATGGTGCAGCAAGATCCAGTGACCCCTCGCCTTCCGGAAAGTGAGTCTGACTCTGGCTGTCCTTAGACCATATCTTAAAAATCCCTTCTCTGGATGAAGGAAGTAAAAATGGGACAGGAACTCCATCCAGGTTGGCGAGCCTCTGTCCAACTGCAGTGGTCAGACCATGCCATGCCACGTGGCTGCTGGAGAGTGTACGTATGGGGGAGCCCCAGCCACTTAAAGGGCAAATGCCAGACCGGGATCTTCTCCACGACAGCAGTACCAACCTCCTTTAAGGCAGGGAACTGGAAGGGTCTTCTCATCTGGGTGGGAGAGAATGAACCTGGGAAGGAATAAGCCAACCAGACACGAAGGAGAGGTGTTGAGTTTTCTTTGAGAAACTAGACACGGTTTCTTCTCCATAGGTGTGGCCTGGAGACTTTATAGTGTGAGGACTAAGCTAGCAAATATCAGCAAGAAGAGGACCAGATGACTAAGGGAGCTTCTGCTTCAAGTTCAGAGGGGTACAGAACCAATTCCAAGGAGGATGGTGTTAAGAGAGAGTCCTACAATCAGAGTAAAGAGCGGGTTAGGGCTATAGAGAGAAGAATTTACTCTTAATCAGAGATGACTAAATAGAGTTCAATACCTACCTAAAGGGGATTCCATATGGAACATTGTAGTGTTCTGTCACCAGACCAAACATATATAATATTATTTTCAGAGAACAGGCTATATAGGTAAAGAGGGCACTCAGCAATTCCATTCCTAGGTACACAAGAGAAATGAAAACATGCCCACACAAAAACCTCAACACAAATCTTCATAGCAGCATTATTCGTGATAGCCAAAAAATGTAAACAACTCAAGCTGTCCATCAACTGATGAATGGATAAGCAATACATGGTATATCCATGTGATGGAGTATTATTCATCCATAAAAAGAAAGGAAGTACTGATACATGCTACAACATGGATGAACCTTGAAAACACTATGCTAAGTGAAAAAAGCTAGACCAAAAAGTCACATATTGTATGATTCCATTTATATTAAATGTCTAGAACAGGCAAATCCATAGAAATGGAAGTGTGGATTGATTAGTGGTTGTGAGGGTCTCAGGAGAGGGAAAAGGGGAGTAACTGCTAATGGATTTTTTTTTGGGGGGGTTGATGAAAACGTTCTGATATTAGAAAGTGGTGATGGTCACACAGTTACAACTCACTAAATAGTACATTTTGAAAACATGGATTTTATGGTACATGAATTATATCTCAATAAAGCGGTTACTAAAAAAAACATTCACAGAACAAATAAAACCTTCCATTAAAAATGTAATAAACAGGGAGGGCCATGGTGGCTCAGCAGGCAAGAATGCTTGCCTGCCATGCCAGAGGACCCGGGTTTGATTCCTGGTGCCTGCCCATGTTAAAAGAAAAAAAATGTAATAAAGATAAATGTATGCTCCTGCTTTGGGGCTCAAAATAAAACTGGGCTGCGGTGGATGTCTCCTCTTGCCTGGCAGCCTGCATCTTCTCTTACTTGGGTGATAGTCTTTGGCTCCTATTTTAGAGAACAAGTTTCCACCTGGTCCATGTGGTTGTGGTAGGAACGTTATATGGCCCCTTGCCTGTCACTCAGGGGACAAATGACTCTAGCTAAGCCCAATCAGACTCTCTCTTGGGAATTTGAACCCTGATCAGAGTGGCTCTCAGAAGCTATTTGGACTGAATCACCCAAAGTTTCCAACAGAGATCCCTGGAACTGCCCTCATTCCAGTTCTTCCTTTCTGAGGTTTGGGCATGGTCTTCCAATATACTTCTTTTCTGCCTAGGTTGTCAGATTTAGTCTCTGTTGCTTGCAAAGGGAAAACTCAACTGAGGGAACAAGGCTTAGGAGCAGCACATACAAAAAACACACATACACCCAGGAGTTTTAGCATCAACGTTTATAACAACTAACCACTATCAAGCCCTTCTATGGGGCTGGGACTGTGCTAAGAACTGTATATGCTTTTCTTCATTTAATACAATCCTTACGATAACTTTAGGAGACAGGCACTATCTTTGCTCCATTTCACATAGGAGGAAACTGAGACTCAGAGAAGTTAGGCAAATTTTCCAAGATGGTGCAGCTAATAAATGTTGGATTCAGGATTCAAATGCAGATCTATGTGGGAGCAGAACTGGCGCTCCTAACCCTGCTCTCTACTGTTCAAAAGGAGTCAGCAGGGTGGGCGGCTGCCAGCTGTGCATGGGACCTCAGGCTGGGACTTGTGAAGGTCAAAGTAATAGATCATGTCCTGCCTTTCTCTGGCAGTGGTCTCAGAGATAGGGCCCACATTTTAGGATGCTCTATAGCGGAGTTCTCAAAACTGGGGACACATGCACATGGGACTCACCTGGCAGCTTTAAGAATGCTGATGCTTGGGTCCCACCCTCTGATGTAATTGGTGCCTGGCACTGCTGTGCATCGGGAGTGTTTCTGAAAATTTCCAGGTGATTCTAATGAGCAACCTCGGTTGTGAACCATGGCCCTAGTTTTGCAAGGGTTCAAGTGCATACTATTCACCTGTGGATCTTGTTGAACTGAAGATTCTGATTCGTAAGTGTGGGTTAGGGCTCCAGAGTCACATTTTTCTAACAAGCTCAGGGTGATTCTGAGTAGCAAAGAGATCCCAAGTGGAAGTCTTACTACTCAAAGTGGTGGGCCAGCAGCATCAGAATCGCCTGGGAGCTTGTTAGAAACTCAGGCTCTGACGGAATCCAAAGGTGAACTATAGAAAGACCCCCAGGTGGTTTTAATACTCCTTAAAGGGCAAGATGCACTGTAAGCCCAGCGCATGTTTAGAAAAGAGCGATTAGGATAGTGAGGAGATGAAAAACTTAAGCATCTGAGCAGTAGTTAAAGGAACTGATGTGTAGCCTGGAGGAGAGAAGAAGGAACATTAGGAGACACAATTGGTGCTCTGGGCCTGAAAGGGCTGCCCCAGAGAAGATGGACAGGACTGATTTTGTGTGGCTCCAAAGGAAGACCTAGAAGCTTCGGGAGGGCTCATGTGGTCTGCAGCTGCAATGGTCTGCCTGGCCTTGTAGAGACCTACACTTCTTGACTTGGTCAGGGAGGAGTTCACACATTGTAAGGACTCAAGGGCTTTTAAACTCCCTCATTACTCTGAAATTCTAAGTCTATGCATTTGAAATGAAGAATATTAGGCTCTAGGTTTGTCTGGAGATGTAGCCAGTGTCTGTGGAGCTAAGGTGAATGTACCAGGACTTGGATTTGAGAACCAACAAAATCAACTAAATGTGAGGAGGAGACATCCCTGGAGGAGAATCAAGTACCTTACACAAATATGTTTGAAAGGAGACTATGGAACCCCCAAGCCCAGCTTCTCTTCAGGTCCAGGAGTTCTCCTAAGACCTGTGGCCTCACCTGCCATATTGTGATCTGATCTCTGAGGTAAGGGTGTATGAACAGAAGACCTGTGGGTTGAAAGAAGCAAGAAAAGAGGAACTGGAGGCCAGGAGCTGGGGTGCCCCATCCACAGGAGATGCTGGTGGCCTGGTGCAGAAACCAACTCTAGCATGGAAAGAGCGAGCCATAGCCCCAAGACTAGATTGGTTGGAAGGACTAGAACAAATTATTTCAAGTACTGTGGGTTTGTTGTGAGGAAGCATGCATGTGAGTTGAGAAGAAGCAGGGGTGGAGAGGTCTGGGCCCCAGGTGGTCCCACAAATGTGGGCAGTACAGCTTTCTAGACCTTCCATCTCAGGCTCTTTTGCATGACTTGGTTCCTCTCTGTGCCTGTCTCTGCCAGTTGATTTCCAGCTTCTTTAACAGCTCTCAAAATTCTTGGAGGTGGCTGGAAGGAGGTCAGGCATCAGCAAAGGGTCCCCAGCTGCAGCGTGTCAGGATCCTCTTTGCACAGGGGACAGTGGTCTAATTCGCAGCTCCCCCACCAGCTAGACAGAGGACCATGGGCAAGCATTATTCATTCAGTCCAGACATACTTCGCTTATATGCTAAATACCTGGGAAAACTCTTATCTCCCACAAAGGACTTTCCTCTTTCCTATTTTGCTTAAAACATGAAGCCCTCCCAAGCAACAGTGCATTTTCCTATTTGGTAGAGAAATTCAGAGAAACATTTTCTCCAAGTTTCCAGGAGCCTCTTGGCTCCTGCTATGAGGAATGAAACCATCCATGGCTTCCTCTCTTGGTTGGGGTGTGGTCAGGGACCACAGCAGGAATGTGCCTGGGATCTGCTCAGCCTCCCTTAGAAACAAATTAGTCAAGTCACCAGAAAGATTTTCATGGTCCTTGCATCTGGGTGGGAGAACTTTGGACATCCTTAGAAGGTAGGAAAAGCTTTCAACGCGTTGGAGCAATGGAGGCAAGCCTCACTCGATTACTTGCTCTGGTCAACCTATATAGAAAGGAGCAAAAGAAACCGACATTAATTGATTGAACTTATTAGGAACTATATTCCTTGCATTTATAATTTCATTTAAAGTCTCAAACCCCTCAATTTAGTATTGAGAAACTGGGTGAAAGAGCAGGCCCGACTTGCCCTGAGTTGCCAACACAGGTTGTCACTTCCTATACAGGTATCTTAACTGCTAGGACTTGCAGAAATACTCACTTTCAGACCAGAAAAAAAGGGCCATTGTTCTCTTAGTCCATGAACCACATTCAGCACTCCATCACCACCCCCTGGCTTTTTATCATTTTTTTCACAGATTATAATACCAGGAAACCAATCATTGATTTCAATTACCTTCTGGTTTGTTTTACTGCTAGTTTGTCTTGGAAGTTTTACAAGGAAGTTCTCCTCGGAGCTAAGCGTTCCATGGGAAGAACTTTTTTTTTTCAATGACTGAGATGAAAGTCCTGTTATACCTGTGGTATGAGCGTTTCCCAGCCAACACTTCTGCAGCCGGGCTCCAGGGGATGTTAATCACCTCTGCCCACACCTCAGTCCAGGGCTGCTGAGGCCCTTCTTGGTCACCTTTGGGTGGGAGAGCAGTGGTTGCTGCCCCAGGCACCTGGCTTTGTCTGACTCTTCAGTACATGTTCCTGGCTCTGCCTTTTCTGCCCACACAGCCCCCATTTGCTGGGGGCTACCTCCACAAAGTCTGCAAGAAACCACACTGATAGAGAACTTCTTGGAGAATATAAAATTATCCCATGTTTCTAAATCAGGGTTGTATCAGTTTCCTAGGGCTGCCCTAACAAAGTACCACACACTGGATGGCTTAGAACAACAGAAACTCATTTTCTCTACGTTCTGGAGGCCAGAAGTCCAAAATCAAAGTGTGGTTAGGACCATGTGCCCTTCAGAGGCCCTAGGGGAAGATCCTTTCTTGTCCCTTCCAGCTTCTGGGGGCCCTGCGTGTTCCTTGCTGGTGACAGCATAATTCCAATCTCTGCCTCAGTCTCCACATGACTGTCTTCTCGCTCTGTCTCCCCATATCTGGGTCTGTTTTCTTCTTCTAAAAAGGACACTGGTTATATTGGATTAAGAGCCCAAACTACTCCAGTAGGGCTTCATCTAAACTAATTACATCAGCAGAAACCCTATCTGCAAATTAGGCCACATTCTGAGGTACTAGTGGGGGGGAAGGACTTCAAAATATCTTTTGGGGGGGATACAATTCAACCTATAACAAGGTGATATTGCAATAGTCTCTTAGTTGATTCTCCCTGCATCCCACAGTCAGAGTGGTCCTTTTAGCATTTATATCAGATAATATCATTTCTCAACGCAAAATTCTCTAGTGCGTAAAGAACATATAAATGGAAAACTACAAAACTTTGCTTATGGAAATCAAAAGATCTAAGTAAATGGAAAGACGTTCCATGCTCAGGGATTAGAAGACTAAGTATCATTAAGATGTCAATTCTACCAAAAATGACTTCTAGATTCAGTGCCGTCCCAATCACCATTCCAACAGCCTACTTTGCAGAGGTGGAAAAGCCAATTGTCAAGTTTATTTGGAAGGGTAAGGGACCCTGAATAGCCAAAAACATCTTGAAAAAGAACAAAGCTGGTAGACTCACATGTCCTGACTTTAAAGCTTATTCTTAGAGTGGTCAAAACAGCATGGTGCTAGCACAGGGATAGGCATGTAGACCATGGAATTGAATTCAGAAATAGACTCCCACATCTATGGCCAACAGTTTTTTTTGTGTGTGTTTTTTTTTAGGTTTTTCTCTTTAACACCATCATTATTTATTGCTAATTAATTCAAAGCAATTATGCAGTTTTGTTTATACTAAAGCAAGGTCAGGAAATCAAGGTACAATTGCCATCATCAAATTTTAATCTTCAGAGAATAGCCTCTCCATAAGGCTGGGCTGAAGACACTCAGATTCTACCAGTTTTTTGAGGCATCCCATATTTTAGTGGCGCACGCACTGCAGTTGCTTTCAGGTTTTTTCTGAAGTCATTACTTGGATCTTTCCAGCCTATAACCAGTCTGGGTACCAGCTTTTCCCTCCAGCATCCTTAGTACCAGTAAAGTAGGCAAAAAGGGTTTTCCCATTGTGTTGCTCCAAGGCCTGGTTGAGCTCTTGGAAGCCAGACCCGTGCCCTCCTCAGAGTGGACCTTCTCGCAGTGTGTGGACTGCGAGAGGAGGCCTTGGGTTTGGCTGCTGGGGTGCTGGGTTCCACGTGGCACAGGGCTAGCCAATTGATTTTTGACAAGCCTGCCCAGTCCACTCAATTGGGAAAGAATAATTTCTTCAACAAATGGCACTGGGGGAACTGGACAGCCACATGCCAAAAAAAAAAAAAAGAGGTCCCTTAGCTCACATCATATATAAAAATTAACTCAAAAATGGGTCAAAGGCCTGAAATAAGAACAAGGACTATAAAGTTTTTAGGAAGAAAATATAGAGAAGCATCTTCAGGATCTTGTGGTAGGCAATGATTTCTTAGACTTTACACCTAAAGCACAAGCAACAAAAGAAAATAAAGGTAATAGGACCTCATTAAAATTAAAAACTTTTGTGCGTCAAAGGACTTTATCACAAAAGTGAAAAGACAACCTACTTAGTGGGAGAAAGTACTTGGTAACCACATATCTGGTAAGATTTTAATATCCAGAATATATAAAGAAACCCTATAACTCAACAATAAAAAACACAAACAACCCAATGAAAAAATGGCCAAAAGACTTGAATAGACATTTCTCCAAAGTGATTTTAAAAATGGCCAGAAAGCAAATGAAAAGATGTTGAACATCCTTAGCTATTAAGGAAATGCACATCAAAACCACAACAAGATGCCATTTCATGCGGAAAATTATAAGTGTTGGGGAGGACGTGGTGTGGAGAACTAACAACCACTCATTCACTGCCGGTGGGAATGTGAAGTGGTGCAGCCAATGTGGAGACGAGTTTGGCAGTTCCTCAGAAAGCTAAGTGTAGAACTATCATACGACCTGGTAATGAATGGATAAACAAAAGACAGTATATACATACAATGGAATATTATTTAGCATTAAAAAGGGATGAAGTTCTGGTTCAAGTGACAATGTGGATGAGCCTTGAAGACATCATGTTGAGTGAAATAAGCCAGACACTAAAGGGCAAGTATTGTTTGATCCTACTGATATGAAATAATTAGAATAAGCAAAATGACAGTTAGAGTCTAGAATATCCCCGGGGATAGACTGGGGTAGAGAGTGGGGAGCTGATGCTTAATTTGTACAGAAATTCTATTTGAGTTGATTGTAAAGTTCAGAAATGGATGTTGGTGGTGCTAATGGTGGCACAACATTGCTAAGTATAATTAACAGCACTGAATTATATATGTGAAAGTGGTCAGAAGGGGAAATTTTCAATCACATATATATATATTAATTTTCATGTATTTATTTATTTATTTAGGACACATGGGCCAGAAATCGAACCCGGGTCTCCCACATGGCAGGCAGGCATTCTACCACTGAACCACCCAGGCACCCCTTCAATCCTATATATGTCACTAGAATAAAAATTAGAAGAGAAAACATAGGACTGGATGATACAGTGAACCCGATTACAAATGATGGACTATAGTTAGTAGAAGTATAAAAATGTTCTTTCAAGAACTGCAACAAATGTACTACACTGATGCAAGATTAATATAGGTTGGTATATTGGAAAAAAAACATACACTCTATTGTGAATTATAGACTATAGTTAATACTATAATTATAATATTATTTCATCAATTGTAACAGAAGTACCACACTAATGTAAAGTGCTAATAATGGGGGGTGGGGCGCAGGAGGTGTGTAACGTCAGAAAGCTGGATTTTTTACATGCTTTTTTCTGTACATTTAAAAAAAAATTTTCCTATAAAAAAAAAATGTTTTAGGGCGGTGCAACGGTGGCTCAGCAGGCAGAGTTCTTGTCTGCCAGGCCAGAGACCCGGGTTCGCTTCCCAGTGCCTGCCCATGCAAAAAAAAGAAAGTTTTAAAAGATCAAAGATTAGTGGCTGCTAATAGACACAAGTACTAAAATTGGAAAATTCACAGCTCTGTAAATTTGCTAAAAATCACTGAATTGTACTCTTAAAATGAGTGGCTTTTATGGCATGTAAATGATACCTCAATAAAGATGGGTTTTTTCCTTCATTTTTTTCAATAAAGATATTTTAGAAATAAAAATATTAAAGTAATAATAATAGTAAAAACTTGCCAGTGGCTCACTCAGAAGGACCTACGATGATCTACAGACCCCATGTGATCTGCCCAGCCCGTTTACCATTTCCTCTCTCCCCTTTTTCTCCATTTCTCTTGCTCTTACTCTAACAGGCTAAGCCACTCCTGGCCTCAGGGCCTTTGTACCTGCCATTTTCCCAGATGTCCACAAGTCCTCCTTACCTCTTTCAGGTCATTACTCAAATGCTACCTTCTCAGCGAGGCCTCTACTAACCACTCTATAAAATTTCCCTTCCTCCAGACTCCTTCACGCTTTCTTGCTTTATAATTTTCTATAACATTTACCCATCTGATTTACCATATAGTCTTAATTATCTATCGTCTGTTCCCTTCAAACAGAATTTGTTATATGAGGCAGGGTATCCCCAGAGCCTAGAGCAGTGTCAGGCAACAAAAGATGTTGAAAAATATCTGTTGAATGAGTAGATGAATGAATGGTATCTCCAACACAATGCCTTTAGGGACTGGTTATGCAACATAAACTTGTGAAGTAGCTGCATTAAAGACAAGAGGCGGTAGGGAACTGGGGCATGTATGGTCCCACCTAAAGGCATTAACTTTAAATTGAAATGACAGCAGTAACCGTCACAAAACAGTCCCAGCTAAACTGGCCCATCCTGTATGGGTGACCAGCAGAGTTTTGGCGTGGACCTCCTAGATTTGCTTTTAATAAATGACTCTTTGGAAAGATGCTTATGGTCTTCCTTGAAGGATTTTCTAAGAAGTAGCTCTGCAAAATCTTCCCCCATTCTAAAGGCATTGTTGAGACTTCTCATTATGTTGTAATCTATATAAAACATTTCTTCCTGGTGTTGGTATTTGGCCAGGTGTGTGTCTCAAGCAGTTTTATTTATTTTTGAACTGGACCCTGTGACTCATATGACTGATCATTTTTCAGCTAGAAAGTTTAGAGCTGTATTTATGATCTTCCCTTCGTAAGGATATAAGACTTCCTGGTATGCATTTTTGTTTTAACCTCGTTCCCGAGTCGTCAGTTTTTTCCCTTGCCTTATCTTTCCTAATATTGCTATTTTTTGTTACCTTGGTATATTTTAATTACATTCTCTTCTTAAAATAAGCTTATGTGTAAGTAAACAAATGAACAGAATATTTTCTTGCTCAGGATCCAGGAATGGGAAATACCCAGAAGAAGTAGAATTGTTTCCTTTTGTTTTTTTACTGGTACCCTCCAACCCAGAGGTGCTACCTGCTGTGATAATCACTGGAAATGGAGAGAGATTTGCAACTAGGGAGGAATGCAACTGGGGATCTAAGAGGGAGGGAAGCAGAGGTGAAGAGATGGGAGAGAGTTGAAGTGGAAGATGGAACCAGGAGAGGACTGGGTACATTACAGCATTTCCCAAAATACAATGAAATAATCTCTTCTTGAAGAATTGGATTCCACCTCTCTCATTATGGAATATCACACCCCAAGCCATACAAAGAGCATCTCCACAGTGTGCATTTCCTGACCAACCCCAGGTGCTATGTTCACGTTACGTTGGAGTGCAGCTTCTCTTGTTGGGTTGCTTGGGAGTGACTAATGGTCCTTTCCCTCGCCCAGGATCTGGGTCCCTGTGCTTTTCTCATGACTCATAGATGTGGGAAAGGGCATGCCCACCCAGTGACTGGCTACAGGGTCCCACTTTTTGTTGACTCCTATAGGCACTTGGAGACTCCCGCATGACATTTTTCAGTGCCTCTGTATTTATAGTCAGAACATACGCAACCACATGCCTACCCAGAAGATGGGTAAGCGAAGTTATGAAACTCACAGCCACCTTGACCAGGAACAGAGAGCAGAGTGGAACTAATCAGAGAGGAAATAATCCCTTCTGAAATGACTCCATCTAACCAGGAAATACTCCAGTGCTCCCCAACCTCATGCCCAACTAATCCATTTATTGTAGGTGCAGAGTAAATAGTCAACCCTGCCTGGTTTGTCTCCTTTAATACCTAGTTATTCTAAGACCTGGATAGACTCCGTGTTCACTGATTGCATGAATGTTCCTCCACCTCCCTCCCAGAGGGCTGTAATCTTCACCATTGCCTGACAGCACCGAGCCCTTTATGATGACTAGCACAGCTGTGTGACTCACATCTGCTCCTTGACTCTTGTCAATTTAGATAAATGGTTCTATTACCTCTCTTGTCATGTTCTCTTCTTGCTTTCATTAAATACATGCATGCACAACTCTTAATTTTTAAAAGTACTCAAAAACGCTCACCTACGTCCTTGAGATTTTCTTCTCTTTTCATTGTGGGTGGGGGGCACGTGGCTAGGTAAAGGAGTTTAATGCATTATTCCAGCTCTCTGCGACCAGGGCTCAGTTCGCAAATATGAATCA
>PVIY010022099.1:29589-41469 GCA_004026745.1 Myrmecophaga tridactyla
TGTGATTTAAATTGCGATCAGGCAAGGCTCTACGGAGGAGGTGAGATTTGAGTAATGAGGTGAACGAGGTAACCCGCCGGGTGTGGTTCAGGTGAGGGGAACACAGGTGAGTGCAGAGGGCCTGAGGCAGGGGGGCGCTGGGTGCGAGAACAGCCCAGAGGCCCCCATGGCTGCAGCTGAGGGACACAGCAGCTGGACAGGAAGTGGGGAGGGGGCGGGTTATTTCAGGCCTTGTGAAGAACGGGTTGACGGAGCCATGTGAGGGCTTTTAGCAGCGGAGTGCCGTGAGGGAGACAGTTTAGCTTGTTCACTGCCACTGCTGCGAGATCAGCTGGGGACACGCCAGAAGCCACACGCCCAGCTCTGGCTCCTCAGCCTCCCAGCGGTGGCCTGTGCCACCTTGGAGGACCACTGGCCCTGTGTTTCAAACCATTAAGAATGTCAAAGGTAGACATTTTAAAATTGGTGACCTTTAGATTTTAATTTTTAGAGTAGAATCCAACATGTGCTTATTTGCTTCTGTTTGGAATTCTGTTTAAAATAACAGAGGTAATACTGGTGATTTGCATTACACTTTCTAGAAATATTTTTTATATATACTGCCTCTTTTAGTCTTTTCAACAAACTGATGAGGTAGACATCCATTTAAATTAAAAGTTTTGAGAAAAGTAATACTCATGGACTAATATAAAAATCTGACAAGTAAATAGTTAAAAAAAAAAAATGGACAGGAAGGACTCCTTTCTTTTCCACAGCCACAGTCACAAAGTCCATTTCTTAAGTTTTTTGAGAGTCTATTGATAAATTATCCATCACATAAAAATGTCACTTATACCCCTCCCTCCCAAATGGGATCAAGTAACCAAGAAATCAGGATTTAAGGGGTAATTTTGATGACTGAATCATTATATAGATATTCCTTTTTGCTTTCTGGCATATTGGAATAGACAGGGAAATTCCTGGAATCTCCAATTGTAATCCAGCAGCCTTGATCTCTGATAATGATTGTATATCCCGTATCTTCTGCCCCTGCGATTGTGAAACCCTTGTGACAATCCTTCATTTGTACCCAGTTATCTAGTTTTTCAACTTTAGAGTCTTGAAACCACTAAAGACACCCCTAATGTTTATTAATGAAGGGTCTTGGGACTTCCCACCCCAAGTCCAAACTTATCTTGATGACGGAGACAGGATCTAACCAAAATGGACCCGCCTGACATGCACAGTAGCTTAGACTTTTTTAACCTAAAAGTCACCTACGCCTCATTCCGCCATTTCCTCACCTGCGTCTCGGCATGTAATCATTCTTCGTGTGCTCAGTAATCAGATCCCCTCTCCTGCCATCATCTGGGGCCATGGCGCTCAGTACCCTAAGCCCTGCCCATCTTTTTCTCTAATTAACTATCAGAATTACTGCAATTCGGGGAGACAGATTTTGGGCGCATAGGCCATCTGCTGTCCTACTACGTGACTAGTAATACACTGTTTCTCTCTTTGAAACTCCATTGTCTCAGGAATTGGTCATGAGAGCACACTGGGCAAAATAATTCACAGCCTTTGGTCTGGTAACAATCACACAGTACATTCTGTCCTGCACTCTGTGTTTTTTCTCTTACAGCTACATTCCGGCGCTCTTTCCATATGCATGTGTAAAAAGCTATTCCCAGTCTTTCTAATGTCTGCGCAGTTTTCCAAGGAATGGATGTATCATATATTAAACAGCAACATATGAAAAGCTTTTGAGAGAGTTTTTGTCATGTTTTAAGTGAGGAAACTCAAGTTCAAAGAGATAAAGTGACTAGCCTCACACTTTGCCGTTAGCAAAAGAGCAAAAACCCAGGTCTTCTAATTTTCAGTTCCTTGTAATTTCAGTGACAGCATCAGGAGTGAGAGGAACAATAAACAGATTCTCCTGTTTCAAAATTCGACCGGAGGCAGCTTGCACACTCTCTGTCTGGCCACAGGAAAAATTTCCTCCCCCAGCGCATTCCTTCTTACCATTCTCAGGTTCCTGTCAGTAAATAACCTGCTTTTACTTTCTTATACAGTTGCCTGGGGTCTATGTGAAGAAGCTCCAGGAAAAGGGAGCCAATTAAGCTGTTGGGTTTGAGGTCACTGGTAGAACAATTGCACTGTCACACTCATGAGCCCCTGGCTTTCCCATCTGGGCCATTTCCTCAGGCAGGCTGGATGCTGCCTTCCAAAGCAAAGGGCGTGCCAGGCAAAGAAGTCCTCTCTGGTTGTGCCAGTTTGAAACTGTTGTGCACCCCAGAAAAGCTATGCTCTTTAACCCTCAATCAATATTGTGGGGTGGGATCTTTTTGATTAAGTTGGAGAGGTGACCCACCAGTTGTGGGTGGGACTTTTGATTAAGTGGTTTCCATGGAGCTGTGTCTCCACCCGTTCAAGGTGGGGTTGCTTACTAGAGCCCTTTAAGAGGGAACCATTTGAAAAAGCTTCAGAGCTGACACAGACAAGTGACCTATGGAGATGCAAAGGAGGCAGATACCCCCACGGAAGCCTCCTGAAAGGAGAAGCTGGAATAGGAAGGGAGCAGACATTGCCAGGTGCTTTCCCGGCTGACAGAGAAATGCGTCATTTCTTAGGTCAAGGTATATTTCCCTGGATGCCTTAGTTTGGACATTTTTATGGCCTTGCAACTGTAACCTTACGATTTAATAAATTCCCTTTATAAAAGCCAACCCAGGAAGGGGAGGCCCCGTGCACCTCGGCTGTGGTCACCAGAGCCTGGCGCTAAATTCAAAACCCAGGGGGAGGCCGGCCAGGCACCCAGCTGGCTGCTTCCAGATGCGGAGAGCCCGGGCTGTGAGCCCTGCGCCCTCGGCGCCTGCAGTAGGCCCTTCTCCCACCGCTGCCACTGGCTGCTCCTGAGCCGGCCCGCGCGCCCAAATCCGGGAGCAGCGCACAGCATGGCCGTGGGCGGGGAGCTCGGGGACACGGGGCGTGCCCACCAGTACGTCTTCCTGTTCCCAGAATATTTGAAACATGCTCCAAAGAAGAAAAAGTGGCCTTATGTTTGTATAGTTCATTAACCCACGTTCATGGGACGGCGCCATTTACTTGTTCAATGTGTGTGTGCAGCAGCTGTTTGAAATAACAGTTTTTGAGGAAAAACACCCCTCTTGGTTTATAAATCAGTCAGTTTCGTCAGCACTTGCAGACCCGTGAGCCCCCTGGAGCCCAGACCATGGAAGGAGCGAGTTGCGGAGTGAACGACACTGCTTTCCTGTGGCTTCATCCTCAGAAGCCTGGAAGGAGGACATCTCCATTTCCCCACGCCAGTGAGCCACTTATTTCTGGTTCTCCGCTATCTCAGAAAGGCTGATAAAGAGGGAACGTTTCAGCCACTAATCAGGTAGTGGATGACGTATTTCCAAATTGTGTCTTGTTGCTGCAATTTCCTGAACTGGAGAAGTTACTTTGCCATGTGACAAAGGAAAAAGAAATAGATGGCAAGAAATATTACAAATACAACAAAGAGAAAACATTAAAGTGACTGGAAAAAACAGTGATTCAGACGACAGCAGCGTTAAAAGCCAATAGCGTCAATGTTGGAGCCCGGGTACAGTCAGCTGCCTTTTTACCTGGTGACCAGGTGTCCAGAGATAAGAGGATTATATTAATTATTCCCATGGTCTGATATCTGAACACATTTCTAAAGAATTAATTCTTATCTAAATACTTAAAGCTTCCAGAACCTTTGCCTTCATTAACACACCCTCCATCCAAGAAAATAAAGTTATCAGATGAGCCTGTAGAAGCAAAAGAAGATTACACTAAATTTAACACTAAAGATTTGAAGACTGAAAAGAAAAATAGCAAAGTGACCTCAGAAGGCTTTGGCTAAAGTTGACAAGTGTGGAATGAAAAGTATTGACATGCTTTTTGGTGCAAAACATAAAAAAAAATTTGAAAAGATTTGAAACCTTGAAAATGAAATCTAGGAAAAACTTATTTTTGTATTTTACCCATTCCATTTTCATCTTCTTCTCTGAGATTGTACTTCCAGACCTTTAAATGACACCTTTTGGGAAAAAAACAAAACAAAAACAAATGCCCAACAAAGATGCCAAAGGGCAGTTTTCAAATTCACTTTAACATTTCTTTGTATTTGATTTTTTGTTCCTAAGCAAAATATGAAAAAGTCATTGTATAACTTCATGGCTGGTGGTCTTTGGTAACTTGTTTGACATAATAAAAAGTAGTCAAGCACAATTTCCTCAATAAACTGACATGGGACAATTTTTTAAAAAGCCAACCCATTTCTGGTATATTGCACTCTGGCAACATTAGCAAATAAAATACTTGTCATTTCCGACGTTTTGTATTTTCAAAGTAGACAGATCCTAGTTTTTAAAAATTGTAACCAAAGTGCATGTTCATTGTAAAACACACACACAC
Organism: Myrmecophaga tridactyla; assembly: GCA_004026745.1. Taxonomy (NCBI): domain Eukaryota; kingdom Metazoa; phylum Chordata; class Mammalia; order Pilosa; family Myrmecophagidae; genus Myrmecophaga; species Myrmecophaga tridactyla. Next base: position 34,012 of record PVIY010022099.1, read on the forward strand.
AAAACACACATATATGAAATAAAAAATGAAAGTTTTCCATGTAATTCCCCCACTGCAGAGAAGCACTGCTAACAGAAGGAATGTCTTTCCAAACTTTTTGTACATTCGCATGCATGAATGTGTGTGTGTGATGTGCATTTAATGTTTCGTTTCTATAGAGATGGAATTGTGCCATTTGTATTCCTCCACACCTCCTTTCTTTCACTGACAATATGTGGTGGCTATTTCCCCAGGCTGTCTCAATCTTGGCCACTCCTTTTTATTTTTTTTGCATGGGTGGGTGGCTATTTCCCCAGGCTGTCTCAATCTTGGCCACTCCTTTTTATTTTTTTTTGCATGGGCGGGCACTGGAAAATGGACACTCTTTTTTTAAAGACTCTAAATGACTCCATTAAAATATTGTAATGATTTCTTACTATTCTGTAGTCTGGAAGCACCATAATTTACTGATGGTTATTTTGATTGTTTTCAGTTTTTCACTATTAAAAATAGAACATGCGTATTTTAGATCCTCAATTATTCAACTCATCATTGGAGAAAAACAGAGCAGACGTAAAGGATGGAATGTAGGGAACCAGGCTTCCTTTCCAGTTTTGCTGTCTTAAGTGTGGTCTTACTCAGCTGTGTGAGGTTAGGCAAATCCCTTCACCTCTCTGGACCTTTTTTTACCCAGTTGTACAAATAACTTTAAACCCCAGAGCAGAAAGTGTTTCAGAGGAGCTCTTGCCATGTGCAGAGAGGTACATGACTAAGCACTATGGGATGCTGAGGAGAGCTGAGCATGTCCTTTGCCCCAAAGAGCATCAAAATCTGATGACATGACACATGCAGGTGGTAGGCTGGAAGACTCTGGGATCCTTCCCAGCATCCTGCACCCCCCCCCCAACAGGGTTTTGATAATAAGTGGGAAAGGAGGGCAATTTGGAGATAGCATTAACCACAGTATAGAGGTGGGAAAGTGCCAGGAGCGGCTAAGATTAGGAGGGAGATTCCTAAGAGTTCGCAATAAATCTGGAGAGGCAGTTCAGTGGTGGTAGGATTTTGAATGTCAAGAAAAGGAATTTGGACTTGACTTGATTTTTAAACAATGAGAAATCATGGAAAATGTGGGTGGGGCTGAGAATTCATAGAGCCATGATGTCACTTCTGTGATCTGTGGGTGGCCCATGGTTTGTACAACCAGGTAAAAGTATGTGTATATATGTTTGTGAATTCACATCGTGATAATAAATTAGAATTTAATTGCTGGAAGGGCACATAGAATCCAGACAACCCAACCCTTTCAGGGAACCAGAGCCCAGAGGAAGGGACTCACCCAGGGGGTATGCACAGCTATGGATACAGACCTCTGGTCTGAGCCACCTGGGCCCTGGGCGACTGAGTCAGGCTCTAGGGCCATTATCCACTTACCAATGATGGCTTGTGACATGGCAATTAGGAATGGGACTTGGCAGCAGAGATCAGAGCTCTGATTCCAAATCTGCCCCTAAAGGAAGCTCCAAGAACCCACCTAGACCCACACTTTCCGTGATGTGAAATGAAGACATTGGATTAGAGCTTATGCTGTTTCACCCACTCTGATCTTCTGAGTCATACTTTTGTGTGTTTTGAAAATCCCTTTTGTACATATTAACTTATTTAATCCTCAACCAACCCTGTCAGTGTGGATAGAACAGGTGTTACCTGATTTTGCAGATAAGGAAGTTGGGTTTGTAGAAAGATTAAGTGACTTGTCCTGGGTTATTTAATGAGTAAAAAAGAACAGAATCCTAGTTTTCAAGCTTCTAGTCCAATGCCCTTTCCACTACAATACTAAAAGAAAATAATTTCCTTTTAGCTTTGTGATTATAAATTTAGATTTCCTTCAAATGTGATCCACCGATACCAATGTAAAGGTTACTATGGGTTTGCCCAATAGGAAGCACTCAACAATGCAGGTGAGTAAGAGATAGGGAGACAAGTGAAAGAAGACATTTTTGGAGCAAATAAACCATCTGCCTTTACAATTTATGTTCTTTTGTTCCTTTCCAATGTGACCCTCTTAATGTACCTTTGTTTGTTACTCTGGTTGTGTCAATTAAATTAAATTGGAAAATATATTCACAATGTCATCACACCTTGTTTAATAACGTCTTCTTAGCTTGAAATAATTGGTCATTGTATTGTGACGGTGCAAAGTAATTCGGTATAAAAAAGGAGAGTGGGGAGAAAGCAATGCATGAATAAATGGAATTGGATATTTATAAATGTGTTTACTGCAAACCAGCTTCTTAGTTAATATAATCTTATAAATAACTTTGTAGGACTTTCTAAATAGAATTTTTCGGAGAAAGGAAGAGGCAAACTCAGTTGATGAATTGGGAAGCCAGAACACAGTGCTGACGTGTCACTCTCAGGGCTTTGGAGGATGGTTTTTTACTCTGGCTACACCTTTCCTAATCTTTCTCAAGGGAATCAACATGATTTCCCTTCATTTCACTTACAGCAGTGTTCATTGCAAATGTTGAGAGATACTGTTTACATCTTTGGCTCTTTGAGGGCACAGAATGAAGCTAACTCGAAATAATCTTCTCTGGGCAATAAATTCTTAATTTTGCTATTGGGAGATTCAAGTTAAAATATGAAACAAAACAATACTACCTGATTGTAGCACAATAATGTAAGTACACTGAATGTAAGAATGATAGAGGGAGGAGGCCTGGGGTACATATGAAAACAGAAGGAAAGATAGCTGATAAGGACTGAGATAGTATAATTAAGGAATGCCTAGAGTGTACAATGATAGTGACTAAATGTACAAATTAAAAAATGTTTTTGCATGAGAAAGAACAAAGGAATGTCATTGTTGCAGGGTGGAGAAAATAGATAGTCATTCATATTTTAAAACTTCAACTTCAAATAAAGCAGGAAATGTTTATTTGGTGCAAAATTTATATTTTGACTAATACATTTCCTAATTTAACTTATATAGACGGATTAATTGAACACCATTAAGTACGTGGAACCTTGAATAGGGCATAAGATTTTGTTGGTTTGTCCAGATTAGTGATGCGCCGATAAATCCCAGAGTGATTTGAACGGTGACTAAAGAAGTATTTGCAAAGTCCCCTTGGGGGGAATGGGGAGAAAGAGAGGAAAATTCTTCTCCATTTGGAGAATTCCTGATATTCTTGCAAGCAATGGGGACAACCAAATCATTAGGCCAAGCCTTCAATCTTGGGGTTTGCCCCTATGAAACCTTTCCCTGCAAAGGATAGGTTAAGCCTATTTAAAATTAGGCCCAAGAGTCACCCCCAGATAACCTCTTTTGTTGCTCAGATGTGACCTCTCTCTCTCTTCTCTCTCTTTCTCTTCTCTCTCTCTCTCTCTCTCTCTCTCTGTCTCTCTCAGCTGACATCGCAAGCAAACTCACAGCCCTCCCTCCTCTATGTGGGACATGACTCCCAGGGGTGTAAACCTCCCCAGCAACATGGGACAGAAATCCTAGGATGAGCAGGGACTCGGCATCAAGGGATTGAGAAAACCTTCTCGATCAAGAAAGGGTAGAGAGAATTGAGACAAAATAAAGTGTCAGTGGCTGAGAGATTTCAAACACAGTCGAGAGGTTATTCTGGAGGTTATTCTTATGCATTATATAGATATCTTTTTTTTAATCTGTGATATATTTATTAGAGTGGCTAGAGGGAAGTACCTGAAACTGCAGAGCTGTGTTCCAGTAGCCATGTTTCTGGAAGATAATTGCATAATGATATTGCTTTGGCAATGTGACTGTGTGATTGTGAAAACCTTGTGTCTGATGTTCCTTCTATCTCAGTATGGGCAGATGAGTAAAAAATATGGATAAGAAATTAACAAATATAAAAGGAACAAAGATTGAATAGATTGAAATACTAGTGGTCAGTGAGAGGGAGAGGTAAGGGGTATGGCATGTATGAGTTTTTTATTTTTTCTTTCTTTTGCTGGAGAGATGCAAGTGATCATGGTGATGAACTCACAACAATGTGATGATGTTGTGAGCCGTCATTGTAACCATGTCAATAGTGTTTGTATGTCAAGAATGTATATCTGTTTGTTGCTTACAATAAAAGTATCAAAAAAAAGTAAAGTAAACATATTGAAAAAAAAATACTAAGCAAGACCAATGGACTGTTCAATAAATAGTCAGAGAACAATGGTATATAATCTGGAAAAGTATTAGGTAGATCCACATCTCACATTGCTGACCAAGATAAATTCCAAATGGTAAGAAGATTTAAATGTAAAAACCGAAGTAATAAAAATGCTAGAAGAAAAAGTGGGAGAATTCTTTCACATGTTTGGAATGGGGAAGGTCTTTCTAATATGACCCAAAAGCCAGAATTCAGAAAGAAAAGGTATGTAAATTTGACCACATTAGGAAAAATGATAAGAAAAACAAAAACAGAAAACTTTCCAATTGACAAAACAAAACATATAAGGTAGGTTTAGGCAAAAAGCAAATGGCAACACGGGGGAAAAGCTATAACTGGCGTCGCGTCACAGATTAAGAGTGAAGGCTAATCTCTCCAATATGGAAATGACTCTTAGACTAAGAAGAAAAGTATTAAAACTCAACAGAAAGCTAGGCAAAGAATGTGAAGAGACATTTCACAGAAAAGGAAATAAAAATGATCCTTAAAAATATGCAAAGGTGGAAGTCAACCTTACATGTACTAAGGGAAATATAATTTACATGGTAAATACATAAGAGAAATGTAAATGACCACTGCTGAGATACCATTTTTTTCACGTATCAGACTGGGAAAAATTCCCAGGGTTATGGGGGAACAGTCATTTTCATACATTGCTGGTAGAAGTGTAAACTGGTACAATTTCTATGGAAGGAAAACTGTCAATATCTATCAGAATTACAAATGCATATCTTCTTTGTCTCTGCAATCTGATTTCTGGGGATTTATCCTACAGATGTGTCTTTGCATTCATGAAATTATGTGTATGCAAAGTGATTCATTGTAGATTCTTTATGATACCAAAAGATTAGAAACAACCTAAATGTCCGTCAGTGGAGGTCTAACCATGGTACATAGACACAATGGAAAACTATATAGCTGTAGAATACAATGTTTATGTGGAAAAATCTCCAAGCTCTATTGTTAACTAAAAGCAAAACAAATGAATAAACAAAAACCCATCCAACCAACCAACCAAAACATCAAGGTGGAGAAAAACAATGTGCTTATACCTTATGTAAAAGAAAAGGGAGGGTGGAGGTATAGTAAAACTACATATATCGAAATATCCTTGTAAATGCATTAAAAAGTCCAAAAGGATACATAAATTAATGAGAGTGGTTTATGTCAGGAAGGATGTAGGAACTGGATGGTAGAGGGAAATGATGGCGACTGGAATTTTTATTGTATACCTTAAAAATTGATAGTGAAATATGACACCATAGAAAAGAGCAGTGTATATAATGTATTGCTAAATTAATTATTATAAGGTGAACACCTGTGAAATTATGATCCAGGCCAAGTAACAGAACATTGCATCCCATTCTCACCCTCTCATTACCTCTTTCCATTATAGTTTATTACCTAGGTATGCATCTCTAAACACTTTTGTATGTCACGTAAATGGATTCATATGTCACTTATTATTTTGCATTAGTTTCTTGTACTCAGTGTTTTATTTGAAAGATTCATCCATGTTGTTATGTCTAGCTATAGTTGGTTCATTTTTTTGATGGTACAATGCTCCACTATGTGAACATAATACAATTCAGATTTCCCTTCTACTGTTGATGGGCATTTGGATTGTTTCCATTTTTTTGGCTATTAAAGATAAGGCTGATGGGAACATTCTTGTATATGTACCTTGGTAAACAGGTACACACATTCTGGTGGGTTATATACATAAGAGTGAAACCACTGATCATAGAGTACAACTATTCACCTTTAATGGGCACTGCCAAATTGTTTTCAACGTGGCCGTGCCACTTTACACTCAGCCCAGTAGTCCTTAGAGTTGCGGGTGCTCCCAATCCTCATCAACACTTAGTATTGTCAGGATTTTACATTTTAGCCAGTCCACCACCCCTGTACAGCTTGATCATGGTGGTTTAATTTGGATTTTCCTGATTACTAGTGAAGTTGAGCACATTTTCATGTTTATTGTCTACTTGGATATCCTCTTGTAAAATGTTTAAGACTCTTGCTGTTTTTTTCTTCTTAGTTTCCTTTCTTTTTCTCATTGGTTTGTAGGAATTCTTTATATATTCTAGATGTAAGTCCATCATTTGCTTTACGTGTCACAAATATTTTCTCCAATTCTGTGGCTAATCTTTTCATTTTCATTCTCTCTTTCTCCCCTTCATTCTCTCCACATGGCAATATATTATACATTCCATTCTTCACCTTGTCCTTTTAAAACTATCTTGGGAATCTTTCCATTATTGGTACATAAAGAGCTCCCTCCCCCCTTTTTAATAGCTGCATTATACTGTGTTACACAAATTTTCCATATGAATTTTAACGAATTTGAATTAGGTCCTATTGCAGACATCAGAGCTGTTCCTACTACTTTGCTATTGCAAACAATAATGCAATAAATAATTTGTATATATATTAAGTACCTTTTCCTAGAAATGGCATTGTGGGGTCAGAAAATAGGCTTAATTTGTTATTTTGATAGCTAGTATCAAACAGGCTGTCCTCCTGGAATGAGGGCATATTTCTGCATGGTTTTATCTTTGTGGTTTTGTCAGACTTTTATTTTTCAAAAGTGATAGGTAATAAACGGTGCCTCAGTATAATTTTTTAAAAGACATCTTCATAGAGGTATGATTGGCATCAAATCAACTGCACATATTTAAAGTGTACAATTTAATACATTTTGACATATGCATACACTTGTGGAATCATCACCACACTCCAGATAATGAAGATATCTATTATCTCCCAAAGTTTCTTCCTGCCCCATGGTAATTCCCATCTTTTGCCGTTCTCCAGCCCTTTCCTCCACATGCAACCACTGTTCTCCAGCTGTGACTAGAGATCAGTTTGCGATCTGTTTATTCATTCACCTGTTGATGGATATTTAGGTTGTCTCCAGTTTTTGCTATTACAAATAAAGCTGTTGTGACACTTCACGTACAAGTCTTTGTGTGGACATATATTTCCTTTTCTCTATGGTCCTTGAAGAAATATGGCTGGATCATATATGTACTCTTTTTTAAGAAATTGCCAAACTGTTTTCCAAAGTAGTTGTCCTATTTTCCATTCTCACAAATCGGTATGAGAGTTAGAATATTTTCACATGCTTGCCAACATTTGGTATTCCCAGGCTTTTACATTTTGGCAATCTTATTTTTTTCCCAGCATTTTTAGAAACTGAAAGTATAATTTCAAGGGACAGTGAAAAATATGGAGGATACCATCTGCATTTTCTATTTAACTCATAGATTTGGATTTTTGCCCCCCC
>PVIY010022100.1:0-41370 GCA_004026745.1 Myrmecophaga tridactyla
CTGCAGCCAGAGGAACAGAGATTTTAGAGTAGATTAAGCAACTCTTTCTGGTTCACTGGAAACATTCTCAGTTTTTTAGCACTGAAAGTCCTGTGTCCAGGTACCTCCTTAGTCTCAGGCAAACATGCAACATTTGGTCACCCTGGAGAAGAGAGTGTGTGAATAAAAGCAACACCTAGCATTGATTCTTGAGGAAACCCAACATTTACTGGTCAGGTAGAGGAAAAGGATGAATAGAGAGGAAAGAGCTAATTTAGGGTCTAAGGAGAGACTCTGAAACGTAAACGAAAATGAACTATGAGAAACAAAGTTTTAATAAACATCTGTTTTTTTTCTCAATAAGATTCAAGAAAGCCTGGATTATGCAAAAAGATGAAGAATGAAGAAACTGGAATATTAATGGCAAGTTTAAATTTTTATTATAAGTTCTATCATTCAGTATAGACTAGCTGCTGAAACATACAAGGAAAAAAACCCTCCAAAATCCAAATAACTAAACTCAATAGAAGTTTGCTATTTGATCATGAAACAGTTCAGTAGAGATATTTGTAAGGTGACATTCCAGGATCCAAGCCCATTCCACCTGGTGGTTTCAAGGATAGGGGGTGTTTGGTTTGCTAATGCTGCTGGAATGCAATATACCAGAAATGGATTGGCTTTTACAAAGGGGATTTATTAGGCTACAAATTTGCAGTTCTAAGGCCATGAAAGTGTCCAAATTAAGGTATCAACAAGAGGATACCTTCACTAAAGAAAAGCTGATCACTTCCGTGGTTTCTCTGTCATATGGGAAGGCACATGGCGAAGTCTGTTGGCCCTTCCCTCCAGTTTCATTGCTTTCAGCCCTTGGTTCTAAGTGGCTTCCTCTGAGCTTCTTTCTGTCTCCAAGCATCTGAACTCCCTGCTGCTCTGTATGAGCTCGGAGTTCTCCCTCCTAAAGGGCTCCAAGAAAAGATTAAGACCCACCTTGAATAGGCAGGTCACATCTCCATGGAAACAACCTAATCAAAAGTTCCCGCCCAAACAATAGGTCTGCCCCCACAAGATTGGATTAGTAGAACATGGCTTTTCTGGGGTATATAACAGTTTCAAACCAGCACAGGAAGACAACATGATAATTTTTCAATCCACCCACCAAATAATCTGTAACTGTAGCGCAATGCCAATTTAATCTGCTATCATTTCTTGTAACTTGACAAAATACTTCTAAGGTTCATTTCAAAGAATAAATATCATCTTGAAGATACTACTTTAAAAAGTAACAGGACTGATGGGATACGTGACCTTCAGAAATGAAAGTAAACCTATAATACATGTTTTCACTTTTTTGAGCTTCTATTTTGAAATAATTATAAATTCAAAGGACACTGCAAAGATAGTACAGATGGATCCCATGTACCCTCAACCCAGTTTTTCTTGATGTAAAAACCAAGAATTTCACATTGGTATGAAGTGTGGGTATCGTTTTATGTCATTTTATCACGTATTTGGATTTGTGTCACCACCATTGCCCTCAAGATACAGAACTTTTCCATCACCACTGAAATCTCCTACATGCTTCCTCTTTATATTCGTGTCCACCTTTCTCCCACCACCGCCTCCAACCTCTGGTAACCATCTGCTTTCCATCTCTTTAATTTTTGTCATTGCGAGAATGTTACATAAATGGAATCATACATTAAGTGACCTTTTGGGATTGGCTTTTCTTTCCATGCATTATAATGTGCTTGAGAACCATCCAGATTCTTGTGTTTCAATGTTTCAGTACCTCATTCCTGTTTTACTGCCGAATAGTATTCCATGATGTGGAAGCATCGCAGAGACACCCTTTGCTTACCATTTCAGGCCATTACAAAAAAGCAGCTACAAACAATTGTGTACAGGCAATTTTCTAAACATAGATTTTCATTTCTCTGGGATAAATGCCCTGGAGGGCAGTTGCTGAGTCAGATAGTAGTTGCACATCTAGCATTTTAAGGAACTGCCAAATTACCTTCCAGAATGGCTGTAAGATGTTACCTTCCCACCAGCAATATATGAGTGATTCAGTTTCTACGCATTCTCATCAGCATTTGGTAGTGTCACTGTTTTTTATTTTAGCTCTTCTCATAGGTGTTTAGTGCTGTCTCACCTTGGTCTCCATTTGCATTTCCTTAATGACGAGTGATGTTGAACACCTCTTTATATGTTTATTTCCCATCTGTGTATCCTCTTCAGTAAAATGGTTCTTCATGTCCTTTGCCCATTTTCTACTTGAATTGTTTGGTTTAATATTATTATTTTACCTGTTGGGTTTTAATAGTTCTTCATGTATTCTAGAAACCAATCATTTGTTAGATGTGTGGTTTGCAAATATATTCTCCCAGTCTGTAGCTTGTCCTTACGTTGTTTTAACAAGGTCTTGCACAGAGCAAACATTTTTTAATTTTGATGAAATCCAATTTCTCAATTTTTCTATTTATTTGTAATTCTGATATCTTAGAACTCTTTCCAAGCCCCAGGTCCTAAAGACTTCCTCCCAATGTTATCTTCTAAAAGTCCTATAGATTTAATGTTTTATATTTAAATCTAAAACCCATTTTTATATAAAGTGTATGACTTAGGCCAAGGTTCACTTTTTTCTTTTCTTTTCTTTTCTTTTTTTTGCCAATGGATGTCCATTTGTTCCAGCACCATTTGTTGAAAAGACATGAATGGACCTTTGTCAAAAATCAGCTTGGCTATTGTGAATGTAATTAATGACACTGAATTATATATGTGAATGTGGGTAAAAGAGGAATGATTTCACTATTATGACCTTGCTAAAGGTGAACTCAGGGGCTTATAATACAGAACATAGGAGACCTAGAGATACATGGAAACTAGAGGTGGGTGAACAGTTGCCTAATGAGGCTGAACTTAAATGTATGCAAATGGATAGAAGTGAAGGCAGTTCACTAGTGAGTTTATAAGTAATATTACCATATTGAAGGTGAACATGATTGGAAGGGTTTGTATAGACCCATGTGTCCCAGTGACTAACACTATAAATATAAATAAGTTGTTGCATGAACTATTTCGAAGGTATGAGTCTTGTACGAAGAGTAAATAATATCGGGGTATAGGTGGAAAACTACTCTTGCACGCTATGGGTTATGTTTAGCAGGAAGACATCGACAGTGCCACAGCAATACCAGGGGTGGAGGGTTGGGGAAAGGACAGGACTTAGGGGAGGTTTGGATTTTCTATTTGGTGAAGGTATGTTTACTAGTTGTTTCTCTCTTGGGAGCAATGAAAATTGTCTAAAATTCAGAGTGTTGATGACTGTAAAGCTGGGTGAGGATAGTGAGAGGCAAGGATTGTTGACTTTGAACATTGTACGTGATGCCTGGTGGATGAATGACGCACCGGCTGAGATGTAGAATGGCAGACTGTGGTGTATGCATATAATGAAATGTTGTGCAGCTGCAGAAGGGAGCAAAGTCATGAGGCATGCAACAAGGTGAATGGGACCTGTAGAACATTTTGTGGTGCAAAATAAGCCATAAACAAAAGAGCAGATATCGGATATCGTATGGTCTCTTTCAGAAAACAATTACAAGAAAATTGGGGCCTAGATTGTAGAATTTTATGGCAGTCACATTTGGCCCAAGGCTGTAATTGTTATTTCTAGGTTTTGAGAGGCTGTGCTGTATATATATATAACCTGGTATTTCCTTGGAACTTTGGGTGCCTGTGTGGTACCTAGGATTCCGAGTGGGAGTGCTACTGATAGGAGGGCTAGCGTTGCCGAAAACAATAGCTATCAGAGTAGCTGAAAAGGAGATCAGGCTTTGATTGGAGATGGGAACGGGGATGATTGGGTCCAGACTAGAGTGAGTCAGAGTGCAAGGGTAGGGAGGACATTGTCTGTGTTTTGGAACTTTACCTACCCAATGGGACTGGAGGAAGAGAGGTTTGTTTTGTCCAAAGCCTAAATATTCTTTAGCACCTAGTTTGGTTCAACCTGTCTAGTCAAATGATAGATCATTGATACAGTACCCAGGTGCATCCCAGAGTAGTTAAAAGGTATTGGCAGGGTCTCTTGGGAATGGGAGAAAAAATATGAACTATTGAGCTTTGCCACCGGGGAAAGCCCTGATACTGTCTTGAACATTAGAAACTCCCGGGTCAATGGGCCGGGCTCGTGATCTTGAGGTTTGCTCTTGTGAAGCTTAATTATGTAGTGGAGAAGCTTAGCTTACCTATAGTTATGCTTAAGAGTTACTTCCAGAGGACCTCTTTTGTTGCTCAGATGTGGCCTCTCTCTCTCCCTAACCCAACTCTGCAAGTGAAATCATTACCCTCCCCCCTACATAGGGGTCCTCTCTTGACACTGCTCGCATAGTTAAAGTGGGCCTCCACCTCTATTCTTCCAATTGGAAGTGGTAGTCTAACTTCTCCACTCAACCTCTAAACTTCACTCTCTCTAAAACTATCCCAGAGAGGAGGAAGTGGGGTACCTCATTACTGCCCCCCATGTGGCCCCCACTGACACCATGGGGACACAGTGGGTCCCATTACTGCTGAGAGGTGGTGAACACCCTGACTCTCCACTTGGCCCACCCCCCACCACCTCACCAAGGAGGAGCTCTTCATTACCACTGGGTGAGGCGAAAGTCCAAATCCTCACATGGTCTCCACTGATGCTTTGGGCTTATAGCCTCAACCCGGTTCTCCAGTAGGCCTATGACACCACCCAGCAAGTGTGTTGGAGTATCCTTTTTGTCCCCCAGTGAGGATGCAAGTCTGAGCTCTCCTCTCCATCTTTACCAGCAGTGGGAAGGAATGACTGCAATGCTTTCTGTGGTGTTTGGCTAAAGCAGAGCAGTTATCATCTAAAAATTTTCTGTCTAGTTCCCTCTTTCCTTGGGACTTGGCTAGAAAGAGCAGGCTTTTGATGGGGCTTTTTGTCAGAACCCATTGGTGTTTCCAGGCTTCTCACTTCTTCAGCATGCAGTCTGGGATATATGGCGTCAAAAGAAAACCAGGAAATTCACCACCATGTTACTCCTGATTCTCAATATCCCTAGCCAGTCTGTCTTTTCTCTACTTTTCAGTGTCTTTGTATGTTTAACATATATTATCCAGAATTCAGAGTTGTACTTAGCAAAAGGAATAGGGAAAAGAATGTCTCTCGCATCTTCCAGGAAATGGACGTCCAAGCTATAATAACTTAAAAGTGTCTTGTGTAACAGAAATGGACAGAATAGGCAAATAGATCAAGACTGCTTTAAAAAAAATCAGTAAGAATTCTGCAAGAAATGCTATTAAGAAATTCTTTGGCCAGTTAGAAAAGTCCAAATTGGATTGCTGCATACATCATACTCCAAAATAAATTCCAGGTGGATTAAATGATTAATTAGTTATTTAATTTTTTTTTTTTGCATGGGTAGGCACCGGGAATCGAACCCGGGTCTCCAGCATGGCAGGTGAGAATTCTGCCACTGAGCCACTATCGCAGCACCCTAATTAATTATTTTAAAAAGTGAAACTTTATATTGGAGAAAATAGAATGAATTATATAATCTTAGGGTGGGAATAAATTTGCTACATGCTATACACAAATCATGACTTTCCTTAATATATAAATAATTTTTTTCAACCAATAAGAGAAATCTGACTATTATAAGTAAAATTAGTTTGGGAAAGACTCAAAGAAAGACTCAAAGACTCTTTGCATAAAGAACACAAGTAGGTAACAACCACAGAAAATGTTCACCTTCTCAAGTAATTAAAGAAATGCACATTAGACAAATTAATTCCTTTGGGTTTTGTGGTTGCTGTTGTTTTGATTAGTCTAGTTTGGTTTGGACCTATTAATTAGCCCTTTGAAAAATGAAAACATCCAACCTTTAGAAAGGTAAGTTGAACTAGATCCTAATGTACACATGAAAATGTGGTAGAATTTACATTAATACAAACTTTTTGAAGGAAATTTTGCTGATGAGTATGAAAAGCCACAAAGATTTTTATTTCTTTTCACCAAATACTTCCACTTTGGGGAATTTATCCTAAGGAAAATTCCCTAAGGGAATTTATCCTAAGGAAGATTAACATAATTTATGGACTGGCTGTTTATGGCTAGCATGTAAATATTAATTATGGTAGAGGCTTTAACAACAAAGAATTGGTTAAATATATGCTGGTATGTCCATAAAATGGAATACCATGTGGTTCTTTTAAACCATGTTGTGGAAGAATATTTAAATATTATAAAATGCTTTAGATGCTAACGCTATTTTATTAGATAGAAATAGCATATTAAAAAACAATAAAATATGAACACTGGAAATACAGGTACTGGAATTATCATTTTTTTCATTCTTTGCATTTTCTGGTTTTCAAAATAAATTACCTGAAAAGCATGTTTAAATGTGTATTTCTTAAGGATGGCTTCAATTTTTTACAGATGTCATCCCTGACTCAGGCTCTTTCTAGCATTCCTTTCTGCCATCCTTAGCATTTTGGTTTTCATTTCTGTGCTTGTTGCTTCATGATTACAAGAGGGCTATTGTGCCTCCAGATATCACGCCAACACTCCAGGCAGGAAGAAAACAGAAGAAGGCCCACCATCTGCATCTGTGCCCCTTTTAATCAAGATGGTTTCCCAGAAATACCCTTCAACAGACTTTTAATTACATCTTACATGGACATCCCAAGGCTACAAAGGAAGTTGAGAAATAAGTATTCAGTTTTCCAGCCCCTAGAGTAAATGACACCAGGAAGAAAGGGGCCGGGGATGGATACTGAGTGAGCTGACTGCAGTTTTTACATAGTATTTTTATGTGAAAAATTAAAAGCGTATTTTGTATAGTGCATTGACTAAAAATTGTGACAAGCAAAATATGCAAGAATTGTGTTTTGCAGGCCCTATTAAAGCTTTTGTGACACCTTGACCATTAAAAGGAGTTAGGAGAATGTCCTTACAAACTATTCAGACTCTGGTCCCTACATTGCAGGGGTGCAACACTATAAATTATATGTCTTTATAACTGGGAAAAGATCAGAAGTTTAATGTAAAGTACAGTATTTCTGTTATAAACTCATTCACAGGCACTTTGCTGTATGGGACAGGGAAGAGAGCTTTCAAGCTGTGTCTGGTTACGTGAAACTTGAGTCGGCCATCCAGCGGTTGCAAAAATCATCAAAAAGCGAGATTTGTCATATGACTGAAGACAGCAAGCTGTCGGACAAAGAGCAAAGCCTGGGGGCCAGGAGATCTGAGCATTCCATCAGACGCTGCCACTGAGCAGCTGCATGTCCTTGTGCATGTAATTAACACCGACAAACTTCAATTTCCTAATCCTTAAAATGCAAGGGGTTGCAGAAAAGCTCTCGGAAGCACTTGGAGCACAAAGTGATTATGGCCCAGGAGAACTGATATCTTCTCAAAATTAATGACTGCAAAGGCAGTGAGTCACACTAAACCTCTCATTGCGAGCTGATGGAGAAGAATCTGGAGGAACAGAGAAGTCAAGAATCCCTGGCTCTGGGTTAGCTGCCATCGTTCATGGGAGATGGTACAATTCACAAAGGAAATATAACAGATATAAACCTTTAGAACCCAACAAAATTGCATGAACACGGTTTTTGCATAATTGGAGATATAGCTTAGCAGTGCAGTTTATTGAGTCACATCTCAACTAAAGACTTGGAGTCCTTGAATCTCCAAGCTAGAATGAATACACCTCAGGAGTACAAGAAATAGCAATGGTCAGGAAGTTGTCATCTATACTTATCTAAAATCTCCCTGTCCAGCAATCAGAGGCCACCAGGATGTATCAACCTGCAGATTCAGATGAAAGCAATGGTTGTCAGGACAGGCTGCGATGGAGTTGAAATTCTCACTCCATGAGTTATAGCTGTGTGACAGCCAACAGGTTACTTAACCTCTCTGTGCCTTAATATTTCATCTTCAAAATGGAAAACCACAATTACACTTTCCCTTTAGAACTGGGTTAAATGAAATAATCTACTTCAATAGTTATCATCAGAGAGGTGACTTTTAATTCTTCAAGTAACTCAATGAATTTGCAACTCTCTTAATTCAGGGAATAAAGTTTTTCTATGTTGAAATGTACAGAAATGGCAAAAGTAGTAGGAAATTTAGCAGGAAGCTTTTTAATGAAACACATCCCAGAGGATATGTGTAACTCTGCAAACAAGGACTTTCTGAAGTTCTGGGCTGCTTTCTGGTGCAACTTGTGTAACCCCTCTCTTGGTTGATGACACATGACAAAGGAGCTAAAAGGTATGCACAGAGCAGAAATAGAAATTTATCTCTGGATTCAGCTTGTCAGCAAAAACTGCCAATTTAACCAGAAATGGCCATGGAAATACAACTGGGGGTTTCCAAATATTGTCTATTCCTATTTCTCTTGCTGGAATCCTCGTCAGGATAGCTGGCAGGAAGCCCATCTCCAGTTCCTAAATATGAGGTGTTCAAGCAGACTTTCAAATCAATGGGGAAAGACTGGAGTGTTCACTAAATAGTGTTGAAACGAATGGCTAACCGTTTGGAAAAACAAAATTAGAACCCCATCTCAAAACAAAATAAACCACAAATGGATGAAATATATAAAGAAAAAGACACAAAATATTGGAAGTAAATACAAGTGAATTGTAACCAAATTAGGTTATGGCACAAGGCTTTATGACTATAAAACTAAGCAGAAACTGTAATGGGAAACGTGATTGTTGACTGCATAAAAAAATTAAAACTTACCATTATATTAAAAAAAAAAGAAAACACCATAGACAAAATAAGGAGAACAGTAACTTCAGAAAAGTAGCTTCAGTAGATCAGACTAAATGGTTACCATTCGAAGTATAGAAAGGGCTGTTATAAATGAAATTGGCAAAAGGAAACCCATCCTCTCCTTTTCCCCCTGCCCCAGTGCGGTAATGGACATAAACAGGAAATTTTAAGAAGGAAGGCAAACAGCAAATAAACAGGAAGGAAATTCTGCCCCACATGTCAACAGCTACTCTTCATCCATCAGGTTGTCAAAGATGAAAAGCAATGGCCCTGCATTTTTAGGGAAGGCACAGGGCAGGCAATCAGGAGTCTCACACACACAGATGCTGGCAGTGTACGGACACAAAATATTTTGGAGTGCTATTTGGCCATTTAGGTCATTTTTAAACTGAAGACTCTGAAGACTTCTAATATTTTACTCTTAGGAAATTATTAATGCCATGCTTATGGGTTTAGACCAAGCATGTTCATTGCAGCAATGTTCAGAATTTTAATATAGGAAATTAAGGTGACATCTGTCATCTGACAGTGGGTTCAATAAATTGAGATTTTAATCCATCCAAAGGAAAACTATGAAACTATCGAAAAGAAAAAGTGGTAGGTTGTTGCAGAATAATACTCAAATGGAAAATAGTTACAAAGCAGGGCTATAATGTGTCATATTTACATTAAATTCTCTATCTTGCTGTGTTTCATATTTTTAGCACACATACATGGTAAAATATTATGAAGTGGTTAAAAATAATGGGGTTATAAAAGGGAAATTTTAGGTTATGTATGTGTTACCAGACTAAAAATTAAAAATAAAAAAAGTAGGACTCTATAACACAAACATTGAACCGTAATGTAAACTGTGGACTATAATTAATAGTACAATTATGATTATGTTCTTTCATCAACTGTAACAAAGGTGCCAACTGATACAGAATTAATAATAGGGAAAACTTTGTGTGTGTGTGGTGCATAGAAACTCTGTATTTTCTGTATGATTTTTCTGTAAATCAGCAACTTCTCTAATAAAAAAATATGTATATATACACACTAAAAAAAGATAAGTATCCTGAGTGGAAAGTATTCCTCAAAATCGTCAAGGTCATGAAAAACAGGGAAGGACTGATAATGTGTGACAGAACAGGGAAAACTGGGAAGTAGGATGGCTAAATGCAATGTGGCACCCTAGATTGGATCCTGGAACAGAGAGGACACTCGTGGGAAAACTGATGGAATCTAAATAAAGTCTGGAGTTTAGCTAATACTAATGTACCAGTGTCAGTTTCTTAGTTTCAACAAATGTACCCTGGTAACTTAAGATGCGAACTATGGGAAAACTGAATGGGGTGGGGCATTTGGGAACTCTTTGTACCATCTTTGTAACTTTCCTGTAAATCTATAATTCCTTCAAACTAAAAATTTTTTTTAATAAATCTATATTTAAAAAAAAGAATGTGTACCCCTGAGGTGGCATTGGGGTATGGACCATGAAGACATTTGAATTCTGCTTGCATAATTTTGTACAGTGACAAATTTTGTACAGTGACTATACATAGTCCATAATAAAGGATAAATTGATTTAAATATATGAGTGTAACAATACCATAAAAGTAAATTTGTGCACATGGAATAATAAGAAAAAGCAAATTACAGCACAGTATGACCATTTAAATATGTTTTGTACTTGGGGCTTCGTTTCTGCTTACTTTCGTTTTCTAAATTTAAAAACAAATATATGCTACTTACAGAATGAAAAATAGAGTTTAAAGAAAACGACCCCTAAAGAGGATGAAGCAGGCTTTCCAAAGCTCTGGTCCCAGGAGTCGGACTTGGGGTTTTGGGATCATGTACTTGCCCCTTGAAACTTGGGGATGGAAAAAAATTTCTTCTCTGTTGATTATGTCCTTGACTATTTCATCTGGCCATAAATTTTTTAAAATACTCCTTTATTCGAGTTATGATCCAGCACATCTTGTTTCTACTTAGTTTAGTCCATTAAAGACAGAAAGGTAAAGAGGAATGATTTGATACGTTTAAAAAGAGAAAAACGTGGGGGTGGGGGTGGGTGGAGAGAATAATTTAAGTTTGAAACTGTTTCCTGTTGAGTTGGTTATTCATAATATGATTTTCAGGGATATTAATAGTCAGCTGAATGAGATAAATTAAACACAGCTATTGGAAAATTGAAGGCAAAATGTTAATAACCATTTTGCCTCTTTCATGTTTATCACATAATCGCAGCACTACCATATTTGGAATAAATTGCCTAATATTTGAATGCAGATGTGACTGCTATTTATCTGTTGTAACATTTTGGACGTGTATCCAGATAATGCAACATTTTCATGTTTGTCCTACCCAGAAATGAATTTGATGGATGGTTGCTGAGCTGCAATTTGGATTTATAGGAATGTAAATACCACATTATAATTGAGTTCCGCATAGCTTTTAAGCTCGTGGAGATTAGGCAACTGCCTGCGTAAGGCGACTTTGGAAGCTCTGAAGACACCTCTGCCCACAATACTTTCCCCACAGGGCCTCCCACAGCGCTGGCCTGTGCTTCCTAATGCATTTCTGTGTGTCTGGAAGCCTTGTGGTTTCCAAGGGCCTCCCTCCAAACACTGTGACTTATGCCCAGCGAGGGCTACTGACAACTGGTCATTATAAAATAGCAACCAAATGCTGCGCTGGGTAAGAACGTAAAGGCTCACAGGCATGAGAAAAAAAAGCACCTCGGAAGAGAAACCTCAGGGCATGCAAAAGGCTTCCCCTAATAAGCAGTTTTCCAAGGTGAGGCTTGAAGGGTGAGTGGCCTTTGCAAAGACCAGGCAGGGGATGGGAGAGGATGGGGCAGGGGTCTGAAGGAACTGGGCAGAACTAGGCACACGGGAACAGTGCCAGGGGGAGGGAGTGAGAGCTTGGCGGGAGGGGGAGCCACAGCCCCCCATGAAGGACCTTGAAAGCTACATTGAGGAGGTGAGAGTTTATCCCAAGGACAAGAAAGTATTTTAAGTGGGAGGGTAGCATCATTAGATTTAGAATTCTGAAAAATCGCTGTAGCTGGTGAGGCCATGAATAGGAGAAAAACGGAGACCAGGGAGTGCAATGGCCACTGCAGTTCTTTAAGAGATAGACAGTGGCTGCAGCTGCTCTGCAGGTGTGTGCAGGATGTAGCAACCCAAGCACAGCTCCTTTTAATCAGGTGACAGGCCACACGAGGTGCCCTCAGGTTGCATAGTGCACACTTTGCAACTGCCCCCCCTGCATGAGTTTGCCCTGACGACGTGGCCAGGTAAAGAAATAGGGAAGAAGTGCATAGATTTGAGAGAGACTTAGAAAGTAGGCTCAGTGATCATGATGATGGGTTGGATGCTGCTAGTGAGGAGGAAGAAGGAGTAGACGTTCCAAGCTATTTTCAGTCTTGGGCAACTAGCACTGTCGTGCCCGACAGTGACAAAAGAAACCAAAGAAGAAGACCTGGCTTGGGAGGATGATTCAGAGTTTGTTTGGGCTTCTGTTGAGTTTGAGGCACAACATGGAGCTGTCCACATGGAGATTTTCAAAAGGATGTTGGATATCTGAGGACAGACTTTTTAATGCATCACAATTTAAAGCGTCTACTGTTTTCATTGATAAGAAGTTGATAGAAAGATAGGAGGTGGTGAGAACAAAAGGGATAATATGGAAAAGAAGAAAACAGGATATGACATAAAAATAAGCCCTCCTGACATAGAAAATTCTAAAACAGACACTCGTGATGGGGATTTAGCAGATAAAATGAGAAAAATGTTAAAGCATCTGCTTGCTTCCTCTCCTCCACCATACACTGGTGTCAGGGACAGACAGCTCCTTACATCGAACTCCTCGAGTCTCATGGGTGCCTTGGATGCAGCGACAGTGCATGAATGGGGTCATCGCCTCATGTGTTCAATAACCTAGGTTCCTATGGTATGTTAGATACTGCACTATGCTGCTGCTGGTGAATAAAATCCATCACAACAATCCAGGTGCTCAGTCCCTTGCAAGAAGCCCAGAACTAAAATTCTAGCAGCAGCATGCAAGAGAGCGTGGCCAGGCCTTTGCTGATGCCTCAGGGATACAGAGGAGACCTCCTCCCAACAGAGTCATATGCCTGTCTTGGATAAGGGGCTTAATTCCTTCAGAAACTGGGAAGTAGGGAACCCAAGACAGCAAAGCTCATAAATTCCCTGACCCTGTGCCTCTGGAACAGTTTTTTTTTTTTTTTAACCAAGCAGGGGTCTTTGGTGCTATCTTTGCTCCCCACCCCCGCCCAGTCTCTGAGTGTCAAAGTTTCAGGGGACTGTTTCCAACATACTTTTCTGACTTCTGAAATAGGGCATTATAATGAGCTGAAGCCATTCATCCTTTCCTTCATGACTTGGGTTACCATTATAAAGATCAGTTACCGGACTGAGTAATGACACAGTGGTACCTCGCTGAGCTCTAAATAACTTTAGACCAACCAGCACTTAATCTGTCTCTTATTTTATACCTTTCTGACACTGAAAATTTTTCTAAGAATCATCCCCAATATGAAGGCTAGAAAACAAGATCTGCAAGCTTGTGAGGCACTGGAACATTTTGCAGTGTGTAGAAACAAAAACAAAAGAGGCTCTGTAAGGGCCTGTGTGTGAAATTTCAGGTGTATTTATTAAAATGCCTACTTAGATCAACAGCAACACTTTCATTTATTTATTTTTTGCTCCACCTGAATGCATAGTTGAAGTTGCTTAAAGAATACATACAGATTTTAAAAAGGTAAAACCAAAGCCTCTGTGCCTCCCCCTTTCTAATTCCATATAATCAAGAGTTGCCTATACTGTAGCTGAAGGTTGTACTTGGAACCTCAAAATAATAGGGCATTTGACTGGCTGAGCTGGGGTTCAATAACTAAAGCTATCACCCATTCTCCAGGTTCCCCAGACATCTCCTTTCATTTATGAGTATACCTGAGCACTTATGCTAGTAATTGGGGAAAATGGAGCATGAAGGATTTAGGGATTTGGGAAAGAAGCGAGAGGGTCGAGAATAATGAAGGAGATGGCATGCATGGCTGGACATGGGGACAGGATAGAATGGGCCCATGCAGTTAGAAAAGGCAGGGCCAGAAAATTAAGGAACTGTTTTCATGAGAAGATTCACAATCTCTGAAGCCCAGGAGACCAAGTGCGTCCAAGTTTGGGCACAGGCTATTCTCTCCCCACCTTGATAGAGACCCTAGCACCCACCACTCGGAGACAACCACCTCAATACAAATGTAGGTATTCAGTGGTGGCCCAAGTGAAGCTCTGTCCTGTGGCTTTGCAATGGGACAAGCTAAGATAGAAGAAGAAAGCATGAGGAATAGTGCATGGGAAACACAGCTGAGAGCCTGGGTTGTGATTACCTGTGAGGAACTCCTTTGAGGCCATCTGCAAGTAACTGATGGGCCACAGGAAAGGAGGATTTATCCTTGCCTAAGCTCAGAGTCTTACAATTTGGACACAGATGTCAATGTAATCCCTTTATCAGACCCAGGTTGGTGGAGCCAGGAGATATTTGGGTAACGTGAGATAAATAAATATACATTCAAACCCTTCTGGAGACCAGGGAATAAGATTGTCAATTTTTTTTAAGGAATACCTGTAGCATGAAATAGTCATTTATGTTGATATTTGACTTAACGTGGCAGTTTGTTCAGCTTAGTACCTCCATCAAGAGCAAAAAAATTCATATGCAGGAGATTATAGCAAAGCAGGAAGCTTTAGCCTTTTGGCAAAAGGAAAAGGAGATAACTATGACCGAGAAGCCAGGAGTCCTTAATAGAGTTGTAAAATCTAGGTCTGGAAGTGATGCAGTGGGGGTGCCATAATTAGCCATCCAATCATGCCCTTGTGAAGGGATGGTAAGACCAAAGGAGAATTCAAACTTGATGGGAAATGGGGTTCAAAGTGATTTCACCCAGCTCTGTGTCAAATTCAATTTGAAAACATTCCAAGGGATTATTTCAAGTCCTTTGTTGTTTTATTCTTGCTCAATACAATCTCAGCCTAAATGAGAAATTGGCTGGGTCTTGGGTTTAGTATGAAGGCTGATAAAGAGACACGGTTTATGTGACAAAACTCCATGTAGTCTATAACTAGGAAGAAGAAAAGCTAAAGTTAATTCTAGGATGCAGAATCTATTGAGATGGTTGTCATCATCCAAGGCCCACCTATCCTTGCTTTCTCATTATGCCTTAACATAGATAAACTGCTGCATAAAAAACAGCCAGGGGACGTTTTTGAGTATATTGGGATTTTGCTTCCAGCTCCCACAAATCAACCCTGTAGAGGGCAAAATGAGCTGTCATAGCAGACAAATTTTTCTTTAACACTTAGAACAGTGCTTCTCAAATGTGATCACCTGGGGATCTGGTTTAAAATGCAGATTCTGATTCTGGGGTGGGGTCTGAGATTTTCCATTTCCAGGCAATGCTGATGCTCACGTCACACTTTAGCAAGGGACTGATTATTCCTATAACATCCCTGGGTGGAGGAAAATCTCAGTGCCCTATCTGATCTAGAACAGCAAAAGAAAACTATCGGCTATAGAAGTCATGATTTCCCTTGTGTTAAACATGGGTTTAATTCTAGGCTGCCTACACATGGTAGATGGGTCATATGGATAATTACTGATTTAAAGTTAAGAAAGATGGGGTGCATGGGTAGTTCAGTGGTTAGAATGCCCGTCTTCCATGCAGGAGACCCGGGTTTGATTCCCGGACCATGTACCCCCCCACCAAAAAAAAAAGAGATGGATATATTCATCTCTCTTTTGCTGTCACAGTTATGAAATGCCATATTCTGGACTACTGAATTCACTCAGAACTCCACAGTTACTGGCAAACTGTCCATGTGAACCTTCTTCAGCTTTCAAATCTACTTTGTTGAAAATCTGGAAAATTGCATTACATCCTATCATAGAAGACCGATTACTGTCCTGGGACTAAAAGAGTTGAAATAAAGTGCCAGCTCTTTCATTGGCTTGCTATATGATTTTGAACAACTGCCTTCACCCTTCTGAGGTGCAGAGGTACAAATGAATGGGGTTGACCAGATGCCCTCTAGGGACACTTTCAGCAAAGTGTTAAGACCTTCCATGTGTGCCTTAACAACAATTAGTAGTTGTTGCCTCCTTGGGAAGGTGGGGTTAGCCATTTGTATTAATAGTCATGGTTTTGGGTTTAGTATTAAGGCCAATTTCTTGATTATCACTGAGAATAGTGAGGTGGGCCATTATAGTGGTTGGGGGCACTGGCTCTAAAGTCAGACAGAAATGGGTTCAGATCCTGCCTCCTCATGTCACCAGGCATATGATATTACAAAAATGACTTAACCTCTCTGAGTTTCAGTGAGATCATCTCTGCAATCTCAATGACCCGATCTGTAATATTGCAAGTAGGGTGACCACCCACCACTCTTTCCCTGGAACTGAGGAGTCTCCCAGGAGGCAACATAGCCTCTCACTGATGACACCCTCTTAAACCTGATTTGGGAACTCTGTTGTGATTGCAGGCAGACAGAGGCAATGTTCAACAGCTCTATGGGATACGGCAGAAGCAAAGGATGTGAGCAGCTGTCCCTTCTAACCCAATGTCATCTGTTGTGGCTGTGCCAACATGATTCTCTTCCATCAGAACATTCCAAAGCTCATCCTTTTCAGGACACACACAGAGATGGGGTCCTAGGATAAGCATAAGGCCTGTCTCTCACCATTGTCTCAGGGATTTGGGAATCATTCTATGAGAATGTATTGTTTATACTGTTCTTTACAGACAATTGAAGAGAGCTTAATAACCAACTTCGCTCTTTACTGCCCTTCTTCTCTCTGACCAATTCTGCTTTTGGAGCTTCTCTCTTCTTGTCTTCTTTCCACCTGGCCTACCACTCCTATAGGCTCTAGGTCACAATTAACCAGTTGTGAAGCTCATTTATTCTGGTTGCAAGTCTGTCCATCAAATCTGTTCCTCATAATCCCTGTTTTTAATTACTCTTGGTTTTCTTACATCTCTATATCTTTTCCTGTGGTTTCCATGATAAAGCTTTATCCAACTGAAATTTCTTCTACTTCATCATAGATCTAGGTGACCATATACCAGGGTTTGTCTAGGGCAGCCCTGGTTTACTCCTTGTATTAGTCAGAGTTCTCTGGAGAAACAGAACCAGTGGGATAAAGAGTATGTGTGTGTGTGTGTGTGTGCAAAAAGGAATCTATTATAAGGAATTGGCTGATGCAACCATGAAGACTGGCAAGTCCAAACTCCACAGGGCAGGCCACAACCTGGACACTCCAATAAAAGTTTTCCATGGCAACCTGGCTGGCTAGGAGAGCCAATGCTGAAGTTGAGGCAGAAACTATTCTTCTAATTTCTGAAACCTTAGCTTTTTAAGACCTCCAAATGATTGGATGAAGAGACTCCCTACATAGCGGTCTCCTTTGTTGATTGTAGATGTAATCAACTGAATGTAGATACAATCCATTGATTATAGGTGTAACTGTATCTACAAAATACCCTTACAGTAACCAGCAGGATAGTGCTTGATCAAACAACTGGACACCATAACCTAGACAAACTGACATATGAAATTAATTAAAACATATCTGTCGTCCTGGGTTAATTATTAATTGAACCCCTTTTACCCTCAAAGTGTCCTGGTTTGGAAGGCAGTTTATATAATCACACTATCTAGAACCAAGTTCAAACAGAATAAAAAAGATTCAGCTTTACTGAGAGGGTGAAACATTCATTAAAATACAATCAATTATACATATGGCTTGAGAAGTAAATTCATCAAGAGCCATACAGGTAGATGGCTAATATCGTGATGAGGAATATGTGCTCCCTGACAAAACTTTTTTGTTAGGTATAAGATGCCAAAAAAACAAATTTGTATTTTATGAGTTAAACTATAGGTTGTACTTCTTAAACAAAAGATGAAAGATAAAGAACTGTATCACCATGCAAATGCAAATGGATCACCAAACGAACTCCCACAATTCCAAATAGTAAAAGGTATTGCAGACTAGTCAGGGAAAGAGGTAAGAGCATAACCCCATGGAAGGACCTGGGGCCTGTGGATAAACTAGACTAGAATTTGAATCAACATCAAATTGACCTTACTTCTTTGTAACCTTGGGAAATCTTTTAATGTGTCTGAACCTTAGTCTCATCCCTTGTAAAAGAGCAGAGTTCAATTAGAGTTCAATTTTTTTCATTCAATCACCTATTATTTATTGAGAATCAATTATATAAAAGGCAAGCTTTGTAGGTTAGCAACAACAACAAAAAGCCAGATTTACTTCCCCAAAGATATTCAGAGCCTATCTTTCCCATGTGAGGGGAAAAAAGACATGAAAATACATCATTATAATTCTGTATGGCTTGTGCTACAATAAAATGTACACTAAAGAGGGGGAACAGATTAACTCTGTGGGGGGAAATTCCAGGGCATCTTCCCGGAGAAGGTTTGGTAACTTGGGTTTTAAAGACTGAGTAGGAGTGTTTTTTGTTTTTTGTTTTTGGATTTGCCATTTTAACCATTTTTAAATGTACAATTGAATGGTACTACTTAGCAGTCACAATGTTGTAAAACATTCTTTTGAATTCTTTTTACATAGATTTTTAAATGAAATTTAACATACATATAATAAAGTACATGAAGGGTATAGATTGATGAACTTTTACATATGTAAACATCTGGAAAGTAATCAGTCAAGTAAAATACAGAGTATTTCCAGCATCCCAAAAGATACCTTTGAGTCCCTTCCTAGTCAACACTTTCTCAAGAAGTAACTATTATTCTGACCTTTCTCACCATACACTATTTTACCTATTCTTGACCTTCATCAATTAAATCACACAATATAAGAATTTCTTTCACTCAATACTATGTCTGTGAGATTCATCCATGTTGTTTGTGTATCAGTCATTCACCCTTTTTGTTGCCATCTTGTATTCCACTGTTTGTCTATTCCACAATTAATTATCCATTCTCCAGCTGATGGACTTTTATGTTGTTTCCAGTTTGGAGTTATTATGAATAAAGATGCTTTGAATATATTTCCATGTCTTTTAATGAGCAACTATCCTCATATTTCTAGGAGTGGGATTGCTGAGACATAGGGAAGGCACGCATTTAGAGTTAATGAATATTGCCAGTTTTTTAAATATTGTTATGCCAATTTACACTCCCACTAGCAATGTGCACAAGTTCCAATTGCTCCACGTCCTTGACAATTCTTTGTCATTATAGTGGGTGTGTAGTGGTATTAGCCATTGATTTTTAAACTGTAACTGTAGAACCCAAAGATTTTCGCTGAGTCACCTGGTAGACCTCTGGGGCAAAACGAATCTCAAGATTCTCCGCCATTTTTTCAGATGGAGTTCCGCTTTTATCTGGTTTTCATTTTGTTTTGTTTGTTTTTTATCAAGCAGGGAGCTCCCTCTTAAGATGTATTTGAAGAAAATATTTTGATTTCAAAACAATGTCAACACTTATGAATTAGATGATCTTTAAGATCCCTTCACATCTGGCACATATGATTCTAAGACCACAATAAACGTCACCAGAGAACTTACAAATGGAGGTGGGCAGAAGTTTCCTCTGATACCTGCAAAGACTCACAGGGATTTAAAGTGAAGACCAAACTGGCCTACGGATGTGTGCACTGCTTTATAGCAAGGCTGATGAAGACCAGGTTGTGCCTTTGTAGAACGTGTGGGTACAAGATGTATTCAGGTGTGGTTGGGAGGTTTCCTAGCTGAAATGTAGCACTACAGGTGTCTTAGTTTGCCAGAGATGCCATGACAATACCACACAATAGTAGACTTAAACATAAGGAATTTACTGGCTTGTGGTTTGGGGGGCTAGAAGTCCAAAATCAAGGTATTGACAGGTCAGGCTTTCTTCAGAGTCTGTTGTGTTCTAATGCTGGATTGCGGCAGTCCTCAGGGTTTATTGGGTTGCAGCAATCCGTGGGGTTCCTTAGCTTGCATCTCTGCTTCCATCACGTGGTGATCTCTTTGTCCTCTCTGGCTCTTCCTGCTTCTGGCTTCTCCTAATCCTGGCTTCTGACTTCTACTAGTGGCTTCCAAATTCCCTCTACCTTCTAAGGACTCCAGTGATATGAAGTTAGCCCTACCCTAATTCAATTTGGCCTCATCTAAATAGGATCTTCATAGATCACATTCATAAATGAGTCCACACCCTACTCACCTTACCATGTTTGAAAATACTGTTTACAAATGAGTTCACACCCACAGGAAGGCAAAACAAATCTTGAACATGTCTTCTGTGGGGTATATGATCCAACTTTCAACAACAGGCCTCTGAAACACTGTTCCTAGAGAGGTTCTCCATAACTCATAAAGATCCACAGATTCTAAACTGATCCAAGGCTGATTCTTGATTATTGGCAGAAATCCTACTTTTTGAAAAGTATTTCCAATATGCCTTAAATTCTTAAAAATAGTAATAATAATAATAGTAAAATAATAAAATTTGATGTGCTCCAGCACTATGGGGCATGGGTGGCATATATAAATTTAAGAAGACTCCTTGTCATGGACTAAAAATAAAAATTCTAAAAATTTAGATAATGAATTCTCAGTTGCACCAAGTGGTCCACTCATGGAAGATGCTGCTTGTGCCTGTTTTAAATTTAAAAGCTTTCTTAACTATTTATAAAATGAAGACTGCTATGAATCTTTTAAAACTAAATCTTTTCAGTTTAGGATGACTGCTGAAGCACATTGATTTAATTCCTTTCCCCTTCCAAATTTCCATTGAATTGCCATTCTCCCACAAAGAAACTATTTGCAAAAATCTGCATTAGCTTTGTGAAATAGGAAAGGGCATAGTATACATGGAAATACTTGAAGGAATCTCAGCAAAATATACAGTACAGTTGCAAGAAATTTAATGGGACCCCCCCACACACACACACACAATTTGAAATAGGCAAAGCAGCTCCCACCCAGGGAAATAAGTTGGAAAGGAACCCTAAAATGAATTCCTCTAAAACTCCATGGGTCAAGACTTGGTGGGTCATTCTATAAAGTGTTCTAAAATATTGCTATGCTAAGTGGGAATGTTGAGGCCAGTTTTAATCCCCACTTTTCAATGTAAATCCTAACACAATGGATAGAATGCACACTGGTCTTCTTTCTGCTAAAGAGTCCACACCCTTAAGAGGAAGCCAAAAAGCAAAAATATCTTACTGGCCTTCACCCATCTTTGTTGACTCTGTTAGATTTGGAAGTTGCATGCATGCATTTATTCCTTTGTTCATTTAGAAAACATTCAGAGTGTTCTGTACGCTGGACATCATGCAAATTGCAAGTGATACAAAAGTGAGCAAGTAACAGACAACAAACCGACCTTCATATATAAAAGTATTATACACGACTCTTTGATTTGTGCCATCTACCCAGTGTTGCTCAAAGTCTCTGTAGTTCACAGAAATGCTGACTGCTGTTTACTAAAAACAAGGGATTCACTTTATAATATAAATTTGAAATTTATAGAATATATATTAAATATATATATTATATGTACAATATGATATGCTTTCCAAGAAGTTGTCTCCATGGGAAAATCGCATGTAAGAAATCCCTTATTTTGAAACTCATATTTATTAATAGAAAATCAGTTTCTTTACATGGTGCTATATAGATGTTGAACAAGTACTCATGCAATTTTGGTTCGAAGAGAAATACAATCTCTCAGGCCAGCTCTGGGTCTGATGAAATGGAACTACAGTTCTGTGAACTTTTTTTCCCTTTAAATGGATTTAAAAGATTCAAACAAACATTCACACCTTCTCTGTCAGAACCAATTATAGGCCCCAACCTGAAATGCAGCCCTCCTTTCTACGAATCTGCAAATAGAAAAAAATCACCAGACATGTACAAAAACCCAAAAGGTTACAGACAAAGATTTCAATTTTAATAACGTCAGCAAGGAAAGACAGTTGCTACAGGAAACGGTAGAAAATGTAAGGAAATGTCTATCTTTGCAGTTACAATAGGATTATGATACAGACCTTGGTATGGAAAATGAAAAACTTAATGGAATTCCCTACTAAAATTATAATTTGCAATAGTGCAGGAAATCCTTAAAAGACAAATGACAAGCAAAAATGCACAATTTCAACAACAACATAAAAGCAGAATTATAATCTTAAACTCAGAGCTCTTAAGAATTGTCAAGGAAAATTGTACTAAGAACATAAACAGACACAGAAGGAAAAGAAGTAATAAGCACATGAAAAAATATTTGTGTCAATAACAGGAAAAAGCATAAATATATGATAATTCCCTCATGATGGTGGGCAAAATTTTCTTCATTTTTTAAATGTAAACACCCAGTGTTCCAAGAATGCAGGTAAATGTGCTTTCATATTCTGCCAGTAGATTACAATAGTACAACCTTTCAAAGTACTATTTGACAAAGCTCTTAAAAGGTGATTCAAACAAACTATACAT
Source organism: Myrmecophaga tridactyla (assembly GCA_004026745.1). Taxonomy (NCBI): domain Eukaryota; kingdom Metazoa; phylum Chordata; class Mammalia; order Pilosa; family Myrmecophagidae; genus Myrmecophaga; species Myrmecophaga tridactyla. The sequence continues at coordinate 22,299 of PVIY010022100.1, forward strand.
ACATGAAAAAAATTTTTGAGACAATCAGGGAAATTTGAACACAGACTGGTTATTTAAGGATCTTAAAGAATTCTTGTTAATTTTTAATGATGCAACAATAGGCTTTTAGTGACGCTTTTTAGAAAGAGTTCTTATTTTTCAGAGGCATATACTAAAATAATTGAGTAAAATGATACATGCCTGAAATTCATTTTAATCTGGGGGCACTGGGAAATAGGAATATATATGAAGCATTGACCATAATTAGTTGTTGAAGCCATGGGATGGGTACGTGAGTGTTCATTATACTATTCTCTTAACTTTTGTACATATTTTCCATAACAAAAAATGGTTTTATTTTAAAAAGAGAGAGAGAGAATAGCATAGCAGAAACACATGTTCAGATTTTCTTCAGGCATTAAAAAGTTATTTGGTGTACTATATAAAGATATATAATTATTTAGAAGTAGAATGAATTAAATTTCACTTTAAATATAAATGATCCAGTGCCTTGGAAAGCCAGTATATACAAATCTGCAAAAGCAAAAGGTTAATGAATGAGCCTGGGCTTTATAAGGTGTAAGGTAATATAGAAACATAGGTGTTTTTCTTAGAAAAGTAAAAGAAAAAGGGAAGAGACATCTAAATAAAACAGCGTTCTGCCCTTTCGCTGTAATAAAGCTCAGCTTCGACCCCACACTATTGTTTATCCCATTAATAAACCTGCTCCGTGCTCCTGGGATAGTTCTGCCTCTCTGCCCCAGCTCAGTCTCTGAGAATTCATAACAGGTCAAGTTCAAGGGCTAATTCCATACTTTATCGCTACCTCTTTCCGCTCCATTACTTCAACTCGTTCTCAAGTTCTCTGGCTCTAATTGAACATTTAAATTCACCAAGCAAAAGCCTCTCTATCATTCTACTCTCCCCATCTCCTACAAAGGTATTTTTCAACTGTCTTGAGGAGTCGTGGAGCTCCAGAGAGGTTCCCCAACCTGGGCACTTGAACACAAAGAGCTGGGTAAGCTTGAGAGCCCCTAGCTGCCTGTGAGGGATAGAGAGATGCTGCTTTGTATTTTATATTTATATTTCAGATTTTGCATAAAATTTTGACAGTAGGGGGAAAAAATCTGCTTTTTATAGAAAAAGAAATTGAGCATCAGTGTTCTGGAACAAGCTGAGCTTCTGAGGCACATTTTTTGCTGGGAGCACCTGACAGGCTGATGCATATATTGATATGGGATATATATATATATATGTATCCCAGCTGTTCGCTTCAGGTAAATGACTGACTTGTTCAGCATTTTCCCTTCTGTTTTTTTTTTCAAACAAACCAGGCTCCTTTGCAACCCAAACCAACATAGGTTCCTGTAAAATGCTCAGCGCTGGCCAGATCCTCTGCAAAGAGCTGTGTACTGTTTTAGGGTCTTTGTCTTAACGAAGATTTGAGGAACATTGAGAGATTTCTAAATCATCTTCCCAGTTACCATTTCTTGAGACCCTTTTGTATATCAGTCATAATGCTCGTTGCTTTGCATTTATTATTCCATCTTCTGATCAAATTTGCAAATTTTTACCAAAAAAAAGTGGTGGTGTCCCCATATATTAGCCAGAACCTTTTACAGGCAAGTGACAGAAACAGATCTAAAAGCTGAATGTAGGAAATGCAGGGTGGAGGCTGCCTGTCCCCCGGAAGGTTGGAAACCCAGGGCTCTAATGCCTGCAAAACACTCATCGCCTTCTCTTCTGTCTGCTTTCATCTTCGCCTCAGCTCAATCTGTGTAGAGAAGTTCTCTTTTCATACTTTCCATGAAAGCAGGGACCTTGCTTTTTCACTGCACGATCCCAGCAACTAGAACAATACCTTGCACATCAAAGATGCTCAAAATGTACCTGCCAAATGAATGAATGGAATAAAAGCATAGTGTTATGGGTTTAGCTGTGTCCCCCACAAAGATATATTGTAGTCCTGGCCCCTAGTACATAAGATGTGACCTTATTTAGAAATAGGGTCATTGCAGATGAAATTAGTTAAGTTAAAATGAGGTCAGACTGGAGGTAGGGTGGGTCCTAATCCGATATGACTGGTATCATTATGAAAAGGGGAGAGGAGAGCAGACAAACAGGTAAAAGGAAGATGGTCATGGGAGGGAGGCAGAGACTGAGTTATGCCACAAGCCAAGGAACACTAAGGCTTGCTGGTCACCACCAGAAGTCAGGAGAGAGGTATGGAACAGATTCTTCCCTAAAGACTTCAGAGGGAGCATGGCCCTTCTGACATCTTCATGTCAGACCCCTGGCCTCCAGAGCCATGAAACAATGCATTTCTGTTGTTTGAAGCCACTCAGTTTGGGATACTACTAAGATGCATGGTACGGGCTATTATAAGTCCCATTCTTTATGCTCAAGCATTGCCTGGTGTATAGTTATCAGAGTGCACACTGAGCAAATGCGTATTGCATACCTCTCTCCAGCCCACCTTCAAAATCACCTCCAGTAATAGATTATCACATCTTTTTCTCATTTGTAGCTAGCATTCTCAATGTTTTTTTTTGTGTGTTTGTTTGTTTTTGTTTTTTCTCTGGGCAGTCACCAGGAACCAAACCCAGGTCTCCAGCATGGCAGGCGAGAACTTCTGCCTGCTGAGCCACCATGGCTCACCCTCAATAATTGTTTTTTAATAAACTGACATGTGAACCTAGAGGTAAAGCAAGACCAGAACAATACCTTTCCATAAAATATACAGGGTGGGGGTGCACATGCATACATGGCATTCATCATTTATTTAGGAGCAACCCCTTTTAGTTGCAGCTCACCAAACTATTTCACTGCAGCTTCTATAATTTTAACTTGGAAAAGAAGTATCACCCTAGGGTTATATCATACAGAAACTCAAGCACTTGCTCTCAGATCTCCATACATAAAAAGTTTGGACGACCAGTTCAAGGAAACTTCTGGCTCATTCTGAACTCCCCATTACCTATCACCTCACCCATAATTAAGCCTCGCTACCGTGTTTGTTCACTATTTGGGACCAAATCCAGTGTATTTCCTTTCCACTCTTTGGGGTTCTAGGAAGATTCTATATTACTTCTAGATCAGTCTCAGGAAGGCACTCCAAATATAAGACCCTATAAGACCCAAATCATACATAATGTTTACACTGTGTAATATAGAATTTATAATAAAGCATAATTATTAGTAGTAAAATAGTCAAGGTGTAAATCAGTGGTCTCCAATAGAAATAGAACACGAACCACAAATGTATTTAAAAATTTTCTGGTTGTCACATTAAAATGAAACTGGTAAAATTAAATGTAATGATATATTTTATGCTACCAAATATGTCCAAGTGTCATTCCAACATGTAATCAATATAACAATTAATGAGCTATTTTACCTTATGTTTTCATACCAAATCTTCGAAGTCTGGTGTGTATTTTTCAATTACAGCATACCTCCCTTTGGCTCCTAAAATTTCAGTGGTAAAGTGAAATTTAGTTCCATCAGACAATAAAGCTGGGTTTAACAGAAAAACATATTTCACACTGCTTCAGTTTTTAAATTAATTAAAAGGAAATTAAATTAAAAGTTCTATCTCCCTGTTGCTCTAGTCACCGGGCTACCCCAATGGACAACGCACATCTTGGAGTCAGGGAGGGGGGTGGTTTAGCTAAAGAAGCCAGGAACTATGTGTGAAGATGACAGTCCCACAGGGTCATGGATGGAGTGACAGAGGGAGTCAGCCAAAGTATGGGGCGAAAATATATCAAGAAAAGAGAAATTAAAAAGTGCAAAGGTCATGAACATAGAATTGTCCAAATGCGTGCATAACCTTCAAAGCCGTGGCCTTGGGAGTCTATCTCTTTACTCTAAAGATGCTGTCATAGCACAAAATCTTTTGGGAGTTTTGGGTGCAAATTTCCTACACTGTATATTGCTTCTCCTTTCTGTCATTCATTGAAACAAAAGAATTAGATTCATCTCGGTTATAAGAAATGGGGAGGAGGAACAGAAGTCTCTGGACTCAGGATAGAGGTGGTTGCTATTGCCTCCCTTTGGAACGGTCATATGCAGCATTCAAGAGATGCAAGAAAGAAACAATTTCTGGGTGGCACCTGGCAGTGCAGTGCCCTGGCTTGCTCTCGCCCTACCCTGCCCTTGAGAAGAGCTCATGGTGGCTGCCTGCATTTAGCTAATCTCGGTGTTATTTTCTCTCAGCGGTTTTCAGGACAGCTGACACCTTTGACAGAGATATCATAAGTAGGTTCCCAAACAGCACTGTCCCGAGGCCACTCAGGGAATCAGAGCAAATGGGTAAAAGCCCTCCTTATCTCTTCTTTTTTCTTAAGCGAGTTAGGCGGAGGTGTGTAAACTGCTGAATAATCTCAACCAGGGACAAAAAGTCTAGAGAAACCAAGTGGTCAAGAGCTGAAAGTCTCCTCGAGGGGCCCTGAATTCCATCCAGGGTGACTGGGAGGGTGCAGAACAAGAAGAGAGGGGCACAAAGCCCCCCAGCACCTTTTCTGTACCCATACTGCTGCATCCGAAGGCAGAAAGCAAAACACCTGTGTGTGTGTGCCCAACGTTGCTGAAATGAATAAGATTGAAGGGTTAGGTGGTAGGGTTTTTTTTTTATTAGCTTTGATCCAAATAATTTTTAATAGTTTGCTATTAGTAAACAGTTATAAAACAAATAAAGCTGGAAACAAATAAGCTGGAAACTTCTTACTGAAGGTGAACCCTGTCTGCAGCTGGGTTTTTTCAGCTGCAAATCCCAGCAGATCTTCTCAACAGAACTTCCAATGGGCAAGTGGGCTAGATGAGCCCAGCCTTGATGGGGTTGGATCCAGAGGCGGTTTGTCTAAGCCTGACTCTCTGGGGGCAGGTGTATGTCTGTAACCCTGGAGCCTCACCAAGAATAGATGCTCAGTAAATATTTGTTGAATAAAGGGCCAAGGCCATGTAGCTAGTCACATACCAGAACACAGGACAGAAGGACAAATGTAGAGCTCAGGAACTGTGCCTCACCCTGAAGGTACTTATGGAGTCCACTGTGGAAGGAATCCTAGGCAGTGTAGGAAGCTGCTTTGAGCTGCATCTAAGGCTCTGGATTTTTAAGTTAAGGAACTTGGAGGAACAAGTCATCTGCCCTTGGAGGTTCGAGAAGCTCTTGACTAGCAGAGGTGCCTGTCCTGATATTTGAGAGCTAAGACAAACTAGGCACTAGTTTAGTCTGTCCCATCATTGGCCATTTAATGTTAAAGGCTCCCTGGTGTCTGCTCCCAGACAAGCCTACAACAAATGGAGGAGGACAGTGGTCCACGGAGAAAGAATGAGAAACGGATGGACTCCCTCGACTCACCATCAAATGCCGTCTTTCCATTCTCTGATTTCCCATAATAAAATATTGTTGAGTGGACGGTAGAGCAGATTTCCTCTGCTCCTCCAGGGGGCAGATTTCGGCACAGTTTGAAGAAGAACTCCTGATTGTCACAGTTCGTGCATGGCATGGGCTGTCTGGTGAAGCCCAGCCCCTGCTGGAGCCTGAGGGACCACATGTTCATTTGGAGGGGGTTGAAACTAGATGATCTACTTCTATATAACAGCACATGTTAGCAGGTAGAGCTGGCACCTACGACCCAAGCCAGCTGGCATGGCCCAGAATGGACTTGTGCCTTTTTGTCCTCTGGATGAAGGGTGACCAAAATAACTCATCATGCAAACTCGGATACTTTTGCAAGTGAAAGGGGTCCCTGATAATAATTATCCTGACACCATAGGGCAGGTAGGGAGGTCTGGTCACCCTAACTACAGAGTAGGTATGTGACAGTGCCCAGCATTGGGGGCAATCTGGGATGCTAAACCCCAGTGTTATTGAGAGTGTGCCGAGTGCTATTACAGCCTGAGGGTCTTCCATGTATGTAGTGATAAATGTCACAATGCAACATCATAGAAAGATCTTGGACTGGGAATTCTAATGGATACGGAATAATTAATGGTGCATAGGGTTTGAAGAGCAGAGGTGAAGGACTGAGGAATTGGGGGAGGTAAGAGACTTGTTTCAAAACTACTTTTCCTTTTCAGGAGCAGAGTTTGAGGTGATGAAAAAGCTGGGGTGAGGCATATTGGTAACGGCAGCACAATATTGAGGAATAATACCACCAAATTGTATAACTGAAAGTGCTTAAAATGGGCCATGTTGAGTTTTAGACATCATTCTACAATAAAAAGTTTTTAAAAAGGCATTTCCATAGAAAATTTAAATCACCTTCAAAAGAAGACATTCAACCTCAACTGCCCATATCAAATTATATATTTTTAAATGCATTGTCAACAGAGATGTTGTAGATTTACAGGGAAATCATGCAGAAAATACAGAGTTCCTGCATATCCTACATTATACATAATTTTCCCCATTATTTACATTTTGCATTAGTGTGGTCCTTTGCTACAACTGATCAAACAATATTGTTATAATTGTATTATTAATTAGAGTCCACAGTTTACCTTCGGGTTCACTGTGTTGTACAGTCCTACGGATTTCTTTTAAAAATTGTGCTAGTAGCATATATATAACCTAAAATTTCCCTTTTTAACCACATTCAAATGATTCAGTGGTGTTAATTACATCCACAAAGTTGTGCTCCCATCACCACTGTCCATTACCAAAACTTTTCCATCGTCCCAAATAGAAACTCTATACCAATTAACTAAACGTTAACTCCCCATTCCCCAGTCCCAGCCCAGCCCCTGGTAACCTGTATTCTCATTTATGACACTATGAATTTACTTATTCTAATCATTCATATCAGTGAGTTCATATAATATCTGTCCTTTTGTGCCTGGCTTATTTGTTGTTTATTCAGAGTGGCTCCGGGGGAGGGGGGATGGTGAGTGGGTGTCTGGGATAGAATTTGGGGAGATAAAGCTCTCCCCTGCACTGTCCCCCTAAAGTACAAGCCAGAGCTCCGTACTAGCACCAATTGCATGACTAAGTGAGTTCCCAGACAATCGGAACCCCAGGCTTGGCATCTGTAAAGCCAAGCACCCAGAGGCCTCTGCCCCAAGGTTTCCTTCTAGTTTGGGCCTCCTGTGACCTCACTCTCCTACTGACCCACAGCAAAACAGCTGACGTCATGCCAAGTGTCCCGGACCTACCCGAGAGATCCATTTAATAATATTTGTAATCTTTGAGAAATGGCTTTGCTCCATGCAAGGGTTAGATGGTAACCATGGCTTTAGTAATGTGTTAACATGCAAACTTATGAGTCTGTCCTGTCCAAACAATTTTATAACCGCCTGCTCTCTTTTTTTTTCTTATGCTGGCTTCCTTTTTTTTTTTTCAATCTTCCTCTGAAGCTCCTAAAGTCAGAATCACATTGGAATAGTTTGCAATCTCCAGTCTTTTCTGATTGGATGCATCTGAATGGAGCCAGCACCAGTGTCTTCACAAATGGCATTTCCATTAACATTTCTATTTCTGTCCATTCGGGGCACCTAAAGATTTCCCACCAAGATTTACGTTGACTATTTTAAGAAAGTGCTTTTAAAAAGCCAAAGCGTTTGCTAAGTTTAAATCTGTCTTTCTCAAGGGATGCTTAAACGAAATATACAAAGTTTTTTTTTTAAAGAACCTTTGTAAGTTCAAAATAACATTCCAAAAGGAGTCACTAGAAAAACATTCAGTGGAAAAGAAAAAAAAATTTGCATTTATGACAGATCTAGCTTCATTCTAATGTTCCACGTTTGTTTTTTAGGGCAGAAAAATCAAATAGCTCTAAGAGTCAGATAATAATTGAAAGAAAATTGCCCTGATGCTTCTCAAATCTAGAATATTTGTAGCTGAGGGAGAAGTCAAGTCTGTCTGTGTCCATCATTCCATTGGTGAGGTAGAGCCACAGCAACTTTTGACAAATGGCAGATCAAAGGCAAAGCATTGCAGATGGTGCTCTGTCGTACAGGAGTGGCATCTGAGCCATTCCTAAACTGTGCCGACTGTAAATTTCCATCAGACTGAGGACCCGGCATCTCCTAATGCCATGGCCTGACTGGAATGCCTTGGACAGCTGCCAATCAAAAAGATAAACCTTGGGTGATTAGTTCAACAAAAACTTAGACTGTAAGTGACTGTTCTGCTAGGCATGGAGACAGACTGCTGTTGAGCATTGCACAATGTATGGCGTATCTGTGAGAATTAGTTTTTACTGCATATAACTGAAAAGACCTAGTATTAGTGGCCTAATAATAAAATGTCCAGAGGTAGGCAGGAGAGGTAGGTCTGGTAGGAGAGCACCACAGTGTGATCAGATATCTAGGCTCTTAACTTTTTCCTCTGCCACTCTGATTCCATGGTTTCCATTCTCAAGGTCACCTCATTGTCCTAAATGACTGTCGTTCTACCATCCATCGTGACTGCATGCCGAGTAGTCAGAAAGAAGAAGCCAGGGAATGCATGGTCTCCTTCCTTTTAAAACTTTACACAAGTCCCACACAACACATCCGTTATGTCTCATTGGCCATATGTTGGTCACATGGCACTTATTAGCTGCAAAGGAGTCTAGGAATTTAGCTACTTTAGAAGGATACCCAGCAATCATTTTGACAAATAGAGAATATAGTGAGTGTTTTCTTATCTTCCAGAGGTATCAACTTGCCTAAAAATCAGATTCTCTTTTTTCAGACTGCAAAAGCTTTTATGAATATTTGCTCACTATTGGACAAAAAAATAATCTGGACATTTGAAAAAAATGCTGTTTTTTATGAACTTTAATAAATGGCATGTGTTTAATCCTTAAAATATTAGGTAAGAGTACATACAACCATACAACCCATCCAAAGTATATAATCAATGGCTCGTGGTATCATTACATAGTTGTGCATTCATCACCACATCCCATACCCCTCATCCCTCCTGTCATTGATCCCTAGCATTGGTATGATACATTTATTACTCTTGATGAAAGAATATTAAGATATTGCTGTTAACTCTGGTCCATAGTCTGCAGTAGGTGCATTTTCTCCATATACCACTCTCTCTTTTTTTTTTAATTTGCATATGGGCAGGAGGCACCAGGGATCGAACTCCAGACCTCCAGCACGGCAGGTCAGAGCTCTGCCTGCTGAGCCACGGCAGCCACCCGTATATACCACTCTCTTATTAGCGCCTTCTAAATTCACTTTTGAATGAAAATGAAAAAAAAAAAAAAGCATTAACTAACTAGAGAATCTACCCTCAATTCCTGCAACATTGATATACTAAACCCCAGTTTCTTCTTAAAGTTTGGTCAGGAGGTGGTGAGACAAAATAAGCCAGAAACAAAAGAACAAGAATGGTATGGTCACCTTTAGAAAATGCTTATAAGAAAACAGGGGCCCAGATTGTAAGCTTTTAGAGCTGACACTTCAAGTCTGGAATATTGATTAATATTTCCAGATTTTTGAGAGGCTGTTTTATGTATATATATAACCTGATATTTAGAGATAAGAATGAAACCAAACAGGTTGGGTTAAAGTAATTCAGAACATAGGAGTAAGGAAGAGAGTGTCTGTATTTTAGAACCACACATACTCTTTGAGACCAATGGAAGAAAGATTTGTTTGATTTGAAACTGAAATTTTCTGTAGTGCATAATCTAATTCAACCTATCTGTATAGCTCATTTGAGCAATTAAAACACAGGGACCCCAGAATAAGAAAGAGGTCCTTTAATCCTGTATAGTTTATTGTAATGCCTGGAAACATCCTAGAGTATATTAAGCAGATAATCAAAAAGTATTGGCAAAGTCCCCTGAGGGAGCGGGGAATGACTATGGAACTATTAAACCTTACCATCAGGGAATCCCCTGATACTGTGTCAAACTTTAGGGATACCCAAATCAATAGGCCATGCCCTCGATCATGAGGCTTACTCCTGTGAAGCTTATTTAGGTAGCATAGAAGCTTAGACTACCTATAGGCATGCCTAAGAGATACTCCTGGAGGACCTCTGTTGTTGCTCAGATGTGGCCTCCGTCTCTCTAAGCCCAACTCTGCAAGTGAAATCATTGCCCTCCCCATTACATGGGACATGACATCTAGGGGTGAAAGTCTCCCTGGCGACATGGGAAATGACTCCCAGTGATAAATCCAGACCTGGCACTGAGGGATCAACAATTCCATCCTGACCAAAAGGGGGGAAAGAATTGTAATTAATAAAGTATCAGTGGCAGAGAGAGTTCAAATAAAGTCAAGAGGCTACTCTGGAGGTTGGTCTTATGCAAGCTTCAGGTAGACCTTGCTACCTATCATAACCTGCCAACCCCCAACCAGGACCATTCCAGCCAATCCTAAAGAACACCTAGGGCAATATATAAGATTCCACAAGGGTTCCATGCGCTAGTGTAACTTTCCAGAAACCTACAACCTCCAGATGGGTCCCTGGTCCAGATAAGTCCTGACATCTCGCCCAGCCCCTCCAGAAGATCAGATAGTTCCATCTCCCTACCCCATATTAGTGACAGACCCTTCCAATATCAAAAATTTAGAATTGCCATAGCCCGAACAACCTTAAAAAGAGGTATGGAAAGATCAAAGGTGATGGTGGAGTTATACATAGAAGATAGGACTTAAATGAATATGAATGCTGAATCATTAAATTGATATCTCTTTTAGTCTCCAGTATTTTAGAGCAGCTAGAAGTAAAAACCTAAAATTGTGAAATTGTAACCCATATCAAAGTCTGAAATATGTTCTACGATTAATTGTGGTGCTGTGGTTTGAAATTTATAGCTTTTTTGTATACATGTTATTTTTCACAAAAAAAGAAGGAAAAATAGTCTATTGTGATGATAAAAAAAAATTTAAGCTCTCTAGCCTCCTCTGTTTTGGAGTAGCTAGAAGGAAAAATCTGAGATGATGGTATGGTAGCCCATGACAAACTCTGGGATCTGTCCTGTAACCACTTGTTGAAAAGTGCTTTGAAAACTATTGCTTTCTTATTTCTTTGCTTTGTATATTTGTTATACTATACAATAAAAAAGTTTAAAAATATATATAATAAATATATTCCAAATTTAAAAAAAAATTGGTCAGGAGGGTGGAAGTTAAAGGGGAGGCAGAGGTGGCAGAAATTTGTCTTGAAGCTATGTTTCCATAGCAAACACCATGTCCGTGATATATTCAAACTTTGTTAATTTCAAGAAAGGGTTCATGTTTCTTTTATACATATATAAATATATATATATATATTCACATACCATGTTTCTTTTTTATATATGTAAGTATATATATATTCACACACCATACTTAAAGGAGTTCTTTCTGCAACAAATATATAATGATGAAAATGAAAGACTTATTTGAGAAAAACCACATCCATTATTTATATATTTTGGAAGTAAGAGCTTGTTGTGAGACCATGAACTGAAACCATTATCTACAATTATTGAGAATTCTTCATACACGTACAGTCCATCTACATTATACAATCAGTGGCTTGCAATATCATCACATAGTTGTGTATTCATCACCATGATCATTTTTAGAACATTTGCATCACTCCAGAAAAAGAAATAAAAAGAAAAAGAATACATTCATGCACCCAATATATTCCTACCCTGTCCCCTCCCTTTCATTGACCACTAGTATTTCAATCTATCCAATTTTTTTTAATCTTTTATCCCCCACCTATTTTTTGTTTATTTTTCCTTATTTTTTTTTTTTTACTCATCTGTCCATACCCTGGATAAAAGGAGCAATAGATACGAGATTTTCACGATCACGTGGTCATGTGATAAAAACTGTATAGTTGTACAGTCATCTTCAAGAATCAAGGCTACTGGAACACAGGTCAACAGTTTCAGGTGCTTCCCTCCTGCCCTTCCAATACATCATGAGCTAAAAAGAGATGTCTATATAATGCACAAGAATAACCTCCCGGATGACCTCTTGACTGTTTGAAATCTCTCAACCACTGAAACTTTATTTTGTCTCATTTCTCTCTTCCTTTTGGTCAAAAAGCCTTTCTCATTCCATGATGCTAGGTCCCAGCTCATCATGGGATTTCTGTCCCATGTTGCCAGGGAGATTTATACCCCTGGGAGGGAGGGCAGAGAGTTCACCTGCAGAGTTGGCTTAGAGAGAGAGTCCACATCTGAGCAACATAAGAGATTAGACATAATTATCAATAGGCTTAGCTTCTTCTTTGCAGAAATAAGTTTCATAGGGTTGAACACCAAGATTAAGGGCACATCTTATTGAATTGGTTGTCCCTACTGCTTGAGAGAATATCAGGAATTCCCCAGATGGGGAAGTTGAATATTTCCTCCTTTCTCCCCAGTCCCCCAAGGGAATTTTGCAAATACTTTTTATTCTCTTCCCAAATTACTCTGGAGTATATCAGGGCTTCACACTAACTTGTACAAACCTGTAAGAGCTCATGTTCTATTCAAGGTTCCATGTAACTATGGTGTTCAAATAAACTGATCATACAAGTTAAATTAGATAATGCACTACCAAAAATATACATTTTGCAGCAAATAAACATCTCTCCCTTTGATCTTACCCAGAAGTTGAAGTTTTAAAATATGGATATCATCCTTTACCCAGTATTCAGATTTACTTAGTCTTCTCCAAATCAGCTTCATTCATATCTCTAGTTGAAGTCTGATCACTTTTTCAACTTTTTTAACAGTTGCCAAATGGGGTAATGCTGACTTTAACAACGCCAATGCTCTAACTCTGAGTCTCAGGTGTCACATAAATACACAAGGTTTCAGGGTATAATCCAGTTATATACAAATAGCTCTGTATCTCAGAATTTAGCAATAATAGTTACAACTCCTGAGTATATGTGACTGCTATAAGAGCTTACAATCCAGGAACCTTTACTATAGGCTCCAACCTGATAACCTATGCTCTTGACTTCAATTCTCCAAGTTTGTACATTACAGTTACCCCACATGAGTGAAGTATGACAATATTTTTTTTTTGCTTCTGACGCTTCATTCAACATACTGTCCATAAATTTCATTCACCTAGTTGCATACCTAACAACTTCATTCCTTCTTGCAACTGCTCAGTAATCTGTTGAATGTGTACATCACAGAACCCCCTTCCATTCCTCAGCCATTATACCCCTCCATCCATTGTGAACTGCGAACACTGCTGCCATAAACACCAGTGTGCAAATGTCCATTCATTCCTCCAGTTACATAATTCTCAGTTCCTCCAGGTCTATACCTAGTAACTGGTTGCAATATCATATAGCTACCCCATCCCAGCTCCTGTGCTCTCCAGAACCACCACAGTGCTTTCCAGAGGAACTGTGCCTCTCAGCTTCCCTACCAACAGTGAATAGGTACAGGTCTTTCTCTATATTTTCTCTATCACTTGTTTCTCTCATTTATTTTTTTTAAAGAGCTTTATTTACCCATCATACAGTCCAACCTAAGTGAATAGCCATGTCTTCACCGCCATAATCTATATGCAGACATTTCCTTTTCTTCTGCAAAGAATCCATACCCCTCCCCCATATCCCCTGTTTCTTGACATTTAGTTTTAGCATAATGCCTTTGTTACATTCAGTGGAAGCATATTACAATATTACTATTGACTATAGACCCTAGCTTGCATTGATTGTATTTTTTCCTGTATACCATCCCTCCCATTTTCAACACCTTGCAATATTGACATTCATTTGTCTTCCCCATGCAAAAACGTTTTTATATTTGTATTTACTTACCATCATTGCCCACTCTAGGCATTCCTAAATTATGCCATCTCAGTCTTTATCCTCTATCTTTCCTTCTAGTTCCATACGTGCCCCCAGCCCTCTTCCCTCAACCATACTCACACTCAGCTTCATTCAGTGGACTTATATTATTGTGCTACCATCAGAGAATATTGTGCTATCCATTTCTGAATTTTTACAATCATTCCTGTTGCACATTCTGTACTCCTTCAGCACCAAATACCCAATCTCTACCCCCTTACTATGTTGTGATAACCTGTGTTCTTAACTTTAACTCTCAAAGTTCACACATTAATGTTAGTTCATATTAGTGAGACCATACAATATTTGTCCTTTTGTTTCTGACTAATTTCACTCAGCATAATGTCCTTAAGGTTCATCCACATTGTTACATGCTTCATGACTTTACTCTGTTTTACTGCTGCATAATATTCCATTGGATGTATGAGCTACAGCTTGTTTAGCCACTAGTCTGTTGATGGACATTTGGGCTTTTTCCATCTCTTGGCAATTGTAAATAATGTTGCTATAAACATTGGTGTGCAAATGTCAGTTTGTGTCCTTGCCTTTATTTCCTCTGAATATATACCTAGTAATTGGATTGCTGGATCCTGTGGCAATTCTATTCTTAGCTTCCCGAGGAAATGCCAAACTATCTTCTTCCACAGCAGTTGTACCATTTTACATTCCCACCAGCAGTGGATGAATGTGCCTCTTTCTCCATATCCTCTCACCACTTGTCATTTTCTGTTTTTTTTTTTGGATAATGGTCATTCTAGTGGGTGTGAGATGATATCATTGTGGTTTTGATTTACATTTCCCTAATAGCCAATGAAATAGAGAAGCTTTTCATGTGCCTTTTAGCATATGTATTTCCTCTTCTGAAAAGTGTCTATTCAGGTCTTTTGCCCATTTTTTAATTGGATTGTTTTTTGTTTTTTTTTTTTTTGCTGTTGAGTTGTAAAATCTCTTTATATCTTCTGGATATTAAACCCTTATCTGATATGTGGTTTCCAAATATTTTCTCCCATTGCACTGGCTGCTTTTTTTTACTTTCCTGACAAAGTTCTTTGAAGCACAAAAGTGTTTAATTTTGAGGAGATCCCATTTATCTATTTCTGTTTTCATTGCTTGTGCTTTGGGTGTAAGGTCTAGAAAAATACCTCCTATCACAAGATTTATAAGATATTTCCTTATATTTTCTTCTGAAAGTTTTATGGTCTCAGCTCTAACGTTTAGGTCTTTTATCCATTTTGAGTTAATTTTTGTATAGGGTGTGAAAGAGGGATCCTCTTTCATTCTTTTGCATATGAATATCAAGTTCTCCAAACATCATTTGTTGAAGAGACTGCTCTGTTCCAGGTGGTTTGGCTTGACTGCCTTATCAAAGATCAATTGTCCATAGGTGACAGGGTGTATTTCTGCACATTGAATTCTATTCCATTGGTCTGTATATCTATGTTCATGCTAGTACAAAGCTGTTGTGACCACTATAGCTTTGTAATATGCCTTAAGGTCAGGTAGTGTGCGCCTCCAACTTCATTTTTCTTTCTCAAGATAACCTGTTTTGTTTTGCTAAAGCTGATGGAATGCAATATACCAGAAATGGATTGGCTTTTACAAAGGGGATTTATTAACTTACAAATTAAAGTTCTAAGACCATGAAAATGTCCAAATTAAGGCATCAACAAGATGATACCTGGCCTCTGAAGAAAGGCCACAGGCATCTGGAACATCTCTGTCAGCTGGGAAGGCACATGGCTGGTATCTGCTGTCCTTGCTCCTAGTTTGTTGCTTTCAGCTTCTGATTTCAGTGACTTATTCTCTGTGTCCAGTGGGTCTTCTCTTGGTGTCTCCAAGGTGTTTCTCTCTCTAGTGGGTCCTCTCTTAGCCTCTCCAGAGAAAACTCTGGGTTTCATCTCTTAGCTTAGCATTTCCTGGGATGTTTTCTCCTCCAAGCATCTGTGCTTTCTCCAAAATGTTTCTTTCTTAAAGGACTCAGTAAGCTGATTAAGATCCACCTTGAATGGACAGGGTTACATCTCCATGGAAACAACCTAATCAAAAGGTCCCCAAAATAGGTCTGCACCAACAGGAATGTATTAAAAGAACATGGCTTTTCTGGGATATATATCAGCTTCAAATCCGCACAGTTCCCAAGCTTTAGAAATCTCTTCTTCCATGATGAGACAACTTTGCTACATGAGGAAATCCTGCATTGGAAGCTTTCTCACTGTACCATAGAGCAGGTCCCACCAGCAGGATGGGGGTGTGATCAGACACGATCCTAAAAGGGAATGGCATCCTTAGATGCCTGCTCTATGCTCTGTGCTCTCAGAACATGGCTGAAAGTGCTAAGTGCTTCTTTCTGCTGCAACCATCTCTTTCCATTTTCACACACCATGCTTAAAGGAGTTCTTTCTGCACCAAAATATATAATGATGAAAATGAAAGACTTATTTGAGAAGAACCACATCCATTATTTATACATTTTGGAAGTAAGTGCTCGTTATGAGACCATGAACTGAAACCATTATCTACAACACACTACCAACAATACACATGTGGTACTAGAATTATCTACTACACTCTCTTCAGTAGGGAGGTTATTGGTGTGATTATCAGGAAAGTGTCTCCATCATGGTCTTTTCTGTCTGCTCTTTACACCCAGAACTAGAGATACAACCTGGTATGTATAGATAGGCTCAGGGACCTCCTGAAATACATGTCAAATTGTGTGTATTTGTGTTTCTGCATTTGCAAGCAGGACTCTAATTAGTTTCTCACAGAGGTTTGTGATTCTTACACTGCTTCCCTAACATTTTATACAACAGCTTTGTAGATCCAACACACAAGGTTGTCTCCTGCCTCCATTTCTGCCAGGGGACAAGAAGAGGGAGGCATTTCAGGTAGAGATAACAGCATTGGCTAGCTGATAAACTCTTGCTTAGCCTTAATATTCCAGCACAAAATCACTCTTCCTGTAAAACTTTCCAACTCCCCTAAGCAGATAGATGTAGGCTTTCTTTGCTCAGGTAGTCCCTGCACCTTGCTCCATAATATTGGGTTGTAATTGTTTGCTTGCATGTTTTAATATTCATTCATCTGTGAATTCTCTGAGATGCAAACTGACTTTTCATATATGGATTACCTAGCACACACATAGTACATTCCAACAAACTCCCAGTGGATGGATGGATGGATGCTTAGATAGTTGGAAGAATAGCTAAGGAAGAAGGATGGATGGGTGAATAAATGCATGGATAGATAGATGGTTGGAGGAATAAATAAATGGAAGGATGGATAGGTGGTTAATGGATGATGGATGATGGATGGATGGATGGTTGGTTAGATGATTGGAAGAATGGCTAAGGGAGGAAAGGATGGATGGGTGAATAATGCATGAATAGATAAATGGTTGGAGGAATAAATAAATGGAAGGATGGGTAGGTGGTTAATGAGTGGATAGATGGATAGATGGATGAAACCTCTGCTTTCATGTCCATTATGCATTATCCACAGACCCACTCTATTCTTATCAGACTTATCAGACAAATTAAGGAAATTTGAGGCTAATAGTAATTGTAACAGGTTCAACTTACCACTTGAAGTTTTGAAAGTTTGGGCCTTAAAATAAACAAGTTTGATCAGTGGCACATTGATCTATCCACTTATGTTTCTCTGTGCAAATTCTAGAGCTGCAATTACATGCTGTAAATGGGTCTAGTTCAGCTCCCAAGTTAGAAAGAACATCTTCTCTGTGTTGGGCTGTTTTATACTTCTGCCTTTCTGTAGAAAGAAAACAACTTCCAGTCTCAGACTACTCTGAACTGAGCACCACTTTTTTTTTTAATCACTGTTATTTATTTATTTACCTATGCATGCCTTCATTATTTGTGACCTCTTGGGACTAAACTCTGTGCTAGGCCTCAGGGATGTGAGTGAGGATTCAGGAATGAATCAGGTCTTGCAGTACTCTTGAGGAATGTAGAGCTTAGAGCAGGAGGGAGCAAACCAAGTGAGCACCAATTTTCACAGGTTGTTTTCCCTTCAAATACTTTCTGTGGCTCTGTCAATTGCTTGTCTCCACCCTGAACAGTAACTAGATTTTAAATACTTTCCATTTGGTTCCTCCTCAGGGGTTTTACTACTTTTTAACTTTGCAATGCTGACTTGCATATTTTGGATTTACATATCTGTGAGCTTATGACTTATGGTTGATAAACTTTCTCTTCATGTTGATAGGCTTCAAAAAAGTGAACAATCTGGGGGAGGAAAGAGTTACTGTCTCTCAGGCTAGAATTTTGCCTGCCTAGCATAGCGTTTTGGATGAGAATCGTTATTTGGGGAAATGGTGTGTTCCACAGGCAAAAATAACTTTTTAAAAAAAGAACATCTCTCTACCCTCCTAAAGTCATCTCAAAATGAATTCGAGATTTCTCATGAAATGGAGAAATTTTTATTATGGACTGAATGGTTCCCTGTGTCCTTGGCCGTCCCACATTAATTCTAATCTAGGTAACTTTAGAGCACAGGAAAAACTAATAGAGGCTTAATGATGAGGTAATGAGAACAGAGGTCAGGGAGGAAAACAGGTTTTCTATTTGGAGCCACTAGGCCATGGGAAAGTCTCACTTGAGGGTACAAAGAAGTAAAAGGGACAATTTAATTGGAAGACCATGGGCGCTTTCCCTTACCTGGTTTCAAATTTAAAACAAAGAACATCACATTTTAAATAAAAAATTGAAACATATAAATCAGCTCCGAATTAAAGTCAATTAAGGAAAAGAAGGAAGGAAGGAAGGAAGGAAGGGAAGGAGGGATGAAGGAAAAGGAAAATAAAGGAAGAATGAAACAAAAGAAAGATAAATAGAAGAAAGAAGGGAGGGAGAGAAAGAGGAGGAGGAAGGGGGTAAAAATAAATGAGCAGGGAGAAAAGAAGAGAGAATAAGATATCTGGAAAAAAGTAGCCAGCACTTAAATTTTATGCATATTGACTCTTCTAATTATTACAACAATTCACGAGGCACATATTATTACCCACTCTGAAGAGTTAAGGCACAGAGAGGTTAATTAACTTGCCCAAGGTAAACCCAGCCAGAATATTAGGAGCTGGGATTTGAACCCATGCATGCAGGCTCCGGAGTCTGTGCCTACAATCATAATGTGACATCAGGTGCAATTGAGGGATTGGGAAAGCCGGCCTGCCTTGCCCACTGAGCCCCTTAAGTATACAAGTTCAACCCCACCCCACCCCCCACCCCCCAGGCCTCTTTCCTGCTGCCTTAACTATTATGGCCCATTCGATTTGGCATCCAGCCTCTGCCTCCGATACCCACCAGCACATCCCTCTCTGAACTTTCC
>PVIY010022101.1:0-41353 GCA_004026745.1 Myrmecophaga tridactyla
CTCTCTCTCTCTCTCTCTCTCTCTGTATTCATTCCATTTATAAAGGACTCTTGTAATAGGATTAAGTCTCATCCTGAATGAGGTGGGTTTCACCTTAATGGAAGTAGTGTCATTAAATGATAGTACTTAATTTTGGGTTCACACCTCCAGGAATGGATTAGATTTAAGAACATGTTTTTCTGGGTACATATAGTTTGAAAACATCACACCTACCTATGCATGTGGATATATAATTTGAGAATCTCATGTAGGGTTTCTGACCCAAATTATCTCCTCTTCCATATTAAACTAATATTAAATAAGATATGTGTGTATCCATGCTTATTAACTATTTTTTTCAAACACACATATTTATTACATGTTTATTATAAGCCATGTGCTGTGTCATCTACTGGAAATTTAGTATATATATTATTATATGGTATATATGGTATATTGCCTCTTCTTGAGGTTTTTATTATATAGGTAAATGACCTGATGAAGGAAGAAATTCAAAAGGAGTACTTGCTATATGGCAGTTATTTTGACATATTATTTACTCCCCACCACAAAC
Source organism: Myrmecophaga tridactyla (assembly GCA_004026745.1). Taxonomy (NCBI): domain Eukaryota; kingdom Metazoa; phylum Chordata; class Mammalia; order Pilosa; family Myrmecophagidae; genus Myrmecophaga; species Myrmecophaga tridactyla. Next base: position 554 of record PVIY010022101.1, read on the forward strand.
CATGGACGTTTTATTTATTTTACCTGTTCAACTAGTGGGAAACAGAGGTACAGAAACCCAGCAAGTAAATGGAACAGAATGCCTGGATTTTAATAAACATCCTGATTCCAAGACTAAAGCTCTTTCAATTTCAGCTTCTTAAATGTCACCATTAGTCCTTTATTTCTTTCAGTTAAAATCATAACATCTATAGAAAAAATAAAACATTAAGATTTCATACATGCAGATATTTTATGATATTCTTTTGGATTCGAATCTGGATGATAGATGATTTAAGAGATAATAAATGGGAAAAATTGAGAAAGTTCTGAGTCAGGAATCTCCTGAGGACCCCTGGACATTCTGGGAGCAAAAGATCAGTACTGAATAGTAGAACAGGAATAGAGCACAGTACATATTGGAAGTATGCTGTTTCTTACTTGACAGGTTTAATTAAAGTTGGAAAAAATATGAAAGTGGGTTTCATAAAAGAAGATCAGGTTTGGAGGAGGCGGTAGATACATTTACTATACCAAAAAAAAAACCAAAAAACCTGGGACTATCATTCTCCTGTAGATTCTCCTGACAGTATAAATTTCCAATAAATTTTAATCACTTTAAAGATTTCTACTGGTGTCTTCAAATTCAGGAAGATAGCCTTTCTAGCCAGTGGCATCTTTTCTAGCCAACAGCATCAGTTTTTCCAGAAGTGTCGGTTAAGTAGAGTCCGATTCATAGTTAAATGTGTTTTTATATGACAATTTGTTTTGCTGCCTATTCACTTTTTTTATCCCTCCTTGAAAAAAATGTCTCTTATTATATACTTTGAATAAGTATATATTAACTTCTGTGGTCCATTCACCGAGAAAAATATATTTTTCTGTAAGCCTGAATGGTATCCAATTTTCTGTAACGATCCTGGACGTCTCAGAGAGACATCCGGAAAGTCTCCGAGTAGTCCCCTACCCTGGCCACCTCCACCCCGGCTGACTGATGCCTCTAGTACTCCCATTGGAATGGCGTTGTCATGGAAAGTAATAAATGGTGACGTTGTTATATTTAGGTGCTTCGTGTCCAGCACACTAACAATAAACCTTTCATAAAATGTCGTATTTGTTAACTCTTTGGGACTCTGTGGTTTTCCACTATAATTAATAATTTACCTTCTAAGGGAATTCACACTGAAATGAATATCACCTCATGCATGATTCAAAAACATATCAAGAAATGTGAAAAAGAAGTCATTAGAATATCTGAGACAGAAATAGCTTTCCTTCAAACTTGGTGACACAATTCTAAATGAACATAAAGTCCTGAACCAAGAAAAAGAACCAAAGCCGAGTTGAAATTTGTGATTAAATAAAAATGTAGAATAAGAATTTCAAGAGAAAAAATGGGCTTTATTGTCAAAAGACTTAATAATTCTTAGATGGCATGCTTCTAATTTTAAGTTATATGAAGGTAAATTCTAAAGGTGACTATCCTATCGTTTCTAGACATTATCCCAGTCATCTCTGAGTGACAGTGAATTTCTGTCATACTCTCCTGAGTGATATGAAAAAAGTCCTACCTCGATTGTTGAGCTTGGCCTTTCAAAATACCTACTAAGAACTGTCTTCTTAGTCTAAAACACAAAGTTTTCATACATTTTCCCTGAGACCTGCACAATGTCTTCTAAGTTTTAAGCATTAATTTGTTGAGTTAGCCAAATCATTTTACTGATTCCTTTGATTATTTCTTGTTTTTGCTTTTTAACATTAATATAAACCTCCAAATTTAATGAATTTGTTTCAGCAACTTCTGGTATCAAAAACAATACATTTTGAATATCTCAATCCAAATTACTTAAGAATTTATCAAGCTTCCCTTTTGCTAAGATGATCCTAAAAAATTATGGCACAGCAGTTTCATAAATGAATTGGAAAATTTTTTAATATTTTAGGAATAGAAGGATCTCTCAATGAAAATTTGATCGAGGCTAAAAGTTAAACATAAAACTTCCATATGACTCAGTAAGAGATACCAGCATTAGGCATCTACCAAAGAGAAATGAAAATTATGTCCACACAAAGGTTTGTACATGAATGGTCATAGCAGCAATATTTATAATCCCCCTAAACTGGGAGTAACCTGCATGTCTGTCAGTGGGTGCATGGAAAAATAAACTGTGGTGTATCCATGCAATGGAATACTCAGCAGTAACAAATAATGGACTCCTGACCCTAGATACATCATAGGTAAATGTGAAAAAGATTGTATTAAGTGAAAGAAACTATATCCAAGACAGCACAAATGATATGACTCCATTGACATAAAATGTCCAGAAAAGACAAACGGTAGTGTCAGAAAGTGGGGCCTCAGATGGCAATTGGTAGTGACTAAACAGGCATGAAGGATCCTAGTGGGGGCCTAAAAATGTTCTAAAACTGAATTGTGATGGTGGTTGCACCAATTAATAAACTTACAGAAAATCATTGAATTATACATTTGAAGTGGGTGGATTTTTTGAAATATAGAATATACTTCAAATAAAGTGGTTAAAAATATGCTCAATGGCTCCCAGTTATTCTTAGAATATATTTCTAATTCCCTCAAGTGGCTGAGAAGGCCCCTACCTTTCTGGCTTTACTGTTTTTGCTGGGGAAGTCACCCACACACAGGGAAATTCTCCCAGCCCTCACCTATCCCATCCTCCTTTTCTATTGTGTGCAGATGTCTCAAAATGTTCCCATTTTACAGCCAGGGGTGGGGGCATTAGGTCTACCGGAGTGGCCTGACATTACCTTACCTTAAACTGAAAACGGGGAAGAAGTAGTTCCAGCTGCTTATCAGGGCAGAAACTCTCAGTGACAGACCCCCTCCTCTTGCATTATATAAATACCCTGCCCTCAGGCAGCACAGAGTTATCTCTTCTCTCCAACAAAAGTGGTGAGTATGAGTGTGGAGCAGTTTGCCTCCCTTGGAGACTGGTCTGGTGGGATCCCTTCCCCTGCTGTTTTGGACCCTTTGTGCTGTGTAAGTTTCTATTGTGTCTGAGCCTGTGTTCTCATGTTGTACCATATAGCAACTTTTTTCACACTTTTTTCTCCCCCTTTTCATTTCCTCATTATGTGATGCTCTCTTCTTGAGAGTTATCCCCTCTGCTTAGTATACTCTTCCCATTCCCAAATCCCTTATCATCTGCCCTTCTTTTGCTGAACTTTTAGGTCTCAGTGTGGACATTAATTTCTCTTCTACCAATGTCCCAAGATTGCAAGTACCTAGCAGCATGATACTCAGTAAATATTTGCTGAACAAATGAATATATGCATGAGCAAGTAAGTCCTTTTTAAGGACATTTTGTAAGTATAACTGCTTTAATTATGCAAATATAAATTATCTTTGGATATGTAAATTCAGAATTCTATGCAGTAGATGATCTCAAAATCTGCTCTTATTTTAACCATCAATTTCTTTCAGGAAGATGTGCTTTAGTAAATATGTGTATGTACAGTAGCTATTAATCATTGGCACACACTATTTCCTTGCATCATTATTTTTCTGGCAGGACATTTTTGTGAGGAAGAAGTCATTTAAATTCAGAAGGTTTTCTTTACATATCATTATTTAAGGTAATTGTCTGTGGTCTAAAAAGCAATTTAAGTGGAAGCTGAGCTGTTGTTTTAGACCTTTTGCACTAACCCTGATTACCATTAAGTCAATGAGTCGAAAGCTATTGTACAACAGAATGTCCTGGTAGCAAATAATAATGTATCAATTTAATCTGTTAAAAATATCTCTTTGTACTTAAATGGGATAGGAGACTAGGGGGAGAAAGCAGTAATAAAAAACCAAGTGGAAGATTGCTCTTTTCTTTCTTATCATCTAAATTTTTTGTTTCTCTATCATATTCACAGTGTATAAAATTCTTATGTTGAAGCTAGTCTTATAATCCCCCAAACCTTGACCTATAGTCATATTATATTATCTTTAAATACTGGAATTCTTCGGCACTGAGTCATAGGACTTTGTCTCTTCATTTTATACACACACTGTCCACACTTTCCACAGTCTCTACCGTAAAATAATGTGATCTACTCCTGAAACTTCAGTTCTATTTATGCCTATATTGTGAATCTGTCTATGTCAGACTACTTTGAGCCCCAGACCATTTTATCTAACATCCTGCTTGGCACCTCCAATTAGTAGTCTCATAGACATCTTAAAAACTCCAGTGTTCGAAGTTCAACTCCTGACCTTCTGCTATCTTAATTCATCTTCTCCTCCAGACTTTATCATCTCATGAAATGGGACCTGAAGCCACACATTGCTCATGTCAGAAGCCTGGAAGTCATCATTTACACATCCGTCTCTCCTCTTCATCTTATAATTCATTGCTATGCCCTATGGATTCTTCTCTAAAGTATGTAATGAATCCAGCCTCTCTAACCATTGCCCCAGCCACCTCCAATTACCTGCGTAGTTCAGCCCTTTTTCTTTAACCCATGTTTATTCTCACTTCTTCTCACACCTCTCTTGCACATGCTCTCACAGAAAGTGCACTTAAATTTATTTTTAGCTTAATTGTGGCTTCTCTTCTGTGACAAAGTTTTTGAAATATCCGCACAATACAAAGTATGGTCAGTGGCTGGTAGAGGTTTCTGGCATGTACAATGCAATACTGCTCAGACTCAAGACCCCTGAGGGTGTGGTGGAGATGGGTGAGGAGTGAAGGATCATTTTGAGTTTAAGTTCCTGTAATCAAAGAGATATTTGACCTGCAAACTGCTTCAGAATGACCAAGTGATGTCACCTTTCTAAACCAGTCTTTCCACAGGGTTATTGTGAGGTTAATTTCATTTGAAGTGCATATATCTATAACGTATCTTACAAAATGTACAAGATTCCCTGAAAATTATTGAGAATTTTAAATAAATGAATATACAATATTATGCATTATATTAGCTATATAATATACAAGACATTTAATATTATGTAATTACATACTGACACATAACTATAAAACATTAAATAATCTAGTAAGTATATTAATAATTACAAAACCTTTAAGTTGGTACAAGGTCATTTCTTTTTATCAACTTTGCAATATGCTTTCCTGTCCTAATTCTCAATGAGATTTAATACTAATTAGTTAAATGCCTGAAAGAAATAGTTTCGTGTTTATCACTCTCTGTCTTCTACCACACCTTTGCTCTTTATGCTATATGGCAAACACACTTGAATATAAGCCACGTATGGGACTTTGACTTTTTTCTCACTAATTTTTCTGAAGATTTAAAAATCCAAAGCTATATACTTTATGTCTTGCTGCATTTCCAAGTCATTCAAGTTAAAGTGAAAGTTAATCTACCCTGGAAATAAATTTAGCAGATTATATGCTTCTGAAGGAGTCTCTAATTTATTTAATTATTCAATTATTAGTCAAAATTTTTATCATCATTCAATCATCTGCTGAGTGTCTGCTAGAAATTCACAGTACAAAAAACAATAAGAATGAAACTCCTTTTCTCAAGGAGGAGAGGTACATATGTAAAAAAAAACAGTACCTGTGTGGTTATTGAAGTAATCCAAAGTAGAAATGATTCGGGCTGTGGATATGGTGGGAAATGGATATTGAGAAGCTGAAAACAGCAGCACACCTTGTGTCCTGAGTGAATCATGTTAGAAAAGTAGCTCTAGTAGAAGAACTCTTTTATGGACCATGTGACCATAAAAGAGTAGGTCACCCACTCTTACACAATTGCTTTAACTCAATTTTGCTTTTATATCATGTCCTCACTTTTACTGCGAGTTGCCATAAACAAAATTAATCTTCCTTTGCTCTTGTGGCTTTTAAAAAAGGGTGTTGAGGGTATAAGTTCCATTGATGGTCAATGAATTTCCACATGAAAATTACTTTTAGACTTTAATGCCAGGTATTATGGATTAAATCAGATCCCCCACAAAGACATGCTCAAACCCTAACCACTGGTCCTGTGACAGTGAACCCATTTACAAATAGGACCTTTGAAGATGTTTTTACTTAAGATGAGATCAAACTGAAACAGGGTAGGCCTTAATCCTACATGACTGAAGTAATAAATGGAGGAGTCAGGTGGGGAGAGGGACAGCCATGTGACAGAAGCAGAGATTGAGTTTTGGATTGCAGGTGAGCCACCATCAGAATGCCACAAACTTTGGAAAAAGTCTGACCCTGTTGGTACCTTGAATTTAAATTTCTATAATCCACAACTGTGAGACAATAAATTCCTGTTGTTTAAGCCAACCAGTCTGTGGTATTTATTATAGCAGACCTGGCAAACTAAGACACCAGGTAAATGAGAAACTAACTACAGATTCTTTCTGTAGGTTACCAAAAAACATGAAATATATACCTATAAATTATTTAATTAGCATATGATGTATTTATATACACTATATTATAATTGATACACATAATATATTTATTTATAAAATATATATGAGTATTTATAGGCATGTGTTTAGTTTTTTCTACTTAGGAAGCTTCAGACCAAAGAAGAAGCTCAACCAAAACAAGTATATTTAATGCTATGGTCAACAAATTTATATTGTCTTTTTCAATAGTACTATTTTTCTATTTCTGTTTTACTCACCCTTTCACCACTCTGCTTATGGAATGTTATGTCAAAGCCATTTTTAAAGAGGCAGTGTGCATAATAATAAAATTATGCATATAAAAATAATTAAAGTGCCATATTATTCACTTCTCAGTCTATATATTTTAAGTTTTAGCTTTATATCAAATTAGGTCTCTAGAGAAGTTGGTTTTAGGTAAAAATCTTTCATTTGTAAATATCAAACTTTTCTGTGGACAAATTGCTTGGCCAAGGAGAAGTGGCACTCAGTTGTATAGGCACAAATCAAATGTCCAAGCCTAAAGCCCCATGGTAGATTTAGCATCTCCTGAACATGTAACTCAGGAGTGGAAAAAGAAACAGAAAAATGATAAAAGTTAAAACCACATATAAATTATACGCACACACCTACACATACAGAGATCACATTCTAAATGGTCTCCCCACACAACAAAGGTAAGTTTTTTTTTTTAGTGCCAAGTTTTTGACAATTATACAAGGCATGTACTAATAGTTAGTTGTATTACCTTGGCTGCCAGGAAGCGAAGTGATAAATGGGTGTCCAATAAGAATATGAGTGTCCAAAAAGAATAATTTTATTGACTTAATTGTTTCATATATTTATGTCTTTCTCCTACTTGACATATTAATCCTACTCAGCAATTTTGTGATTGTATTTCATTATCAATTGCTTCCAATCTTTTCTGGTATCTCAGGGAATACTTTATAAGAGGTAAATAATACATAGTTTTTACTAGGTGAATTATATTATAAAAAGTTAATGATGGGTAATATGAGAGGACAACAGAAATAACTTGGAAAACTTTTCTAATTGCATGTACCACTGCCCTTTCATGTTCATTTTTACCTGAATTCTTTAAAGCTTGAGATTTAAGTACATAAAGTATTAAGAAGTTTGTCACTGTTGAAAGACCACCCCAATATTAATATATAGTTGTCATACAAACTATTTAAACATTAAAATATATCTTAATATATGTGTGTATGTATGCATAGTTTAAATTCACATAAAATATGTTTTCCTCTAGGACCTGTTGGTTGAACAATATTAAAAATTTCAAATTATGGAAATACAAAATTCAAGTGTCCAACTGATAAGCATTTAACATACAAAAGGGTGATGGAGGAATTAGCTTTCCTCACTTTGGTACATATTGTCCTCTAGTGCCTTACTACTTATAGTGGGGTCTCCAGACCAGCAGTGGCATTGCAGCCATGAGAGAGCTTGTTGAAAAGCAGAATCTCAGCCTCCAGCCCAGATGTACCAAAGCAGAATCTGCATTTTAATAAACTCCTAAGTGACTTGTAGGTACATTAGAGTTTGAGGCTCAGTGCTCTAGAATAATTTTCTTTAGTATTACTCACTAAAGGATGTTTTGGAAATTTGTGGGACTCATAATATTTGGGGGGTCACTCCTGGTCTACACAATTGAGAGATGCTGAATTCCTACTATTATTAGGACCACCTTCCACAGTGGAGAAATGTTTCAGATCATTCATAGCTTTCAAATATGTTGCTAGACTTTCATATAGGTGAAAAATCTTTTATAATTATGTGAACAAGAATCTTTTTTTTTATATAAGAACATGGAATATTTTTGCATGGATTTAATGTACACTGAATTTTCCAGGGATGTAACTACTACATAAAATGAGGGAACTTAATGAAAACTTTACCTTTTTTGTGATGATGTGTGAATTAATAGCCTGTTCTTTTTAAAATCCTGATTAGTATTCTATGCCCTTTTTAATTTTAACAATTTATTTTGAGCTGCTTTTAAACTTATGGGCATTTATAAAAATAACACAAACCACCTACAGAGAGGTCAAATATTCCCCTACCTGACCTCTCCCTCCCCTGATATCCAGATTCACCAATTTTAACACTTTTCCACATGTGCTGTATCATTCTCTTTCTATCTTTCGCTATCTATCTATCTATCTATCTATCTATCTATCTATCTATCTATCTATCTATCTATCTATCATCTATCTATCTCTCTGTCGTCTATTCTATCATCTGTCGTCTATCTGTCCATTTATTCTACACCATCTGTCGTCTATCTGTCTTCTATTATCTGCCTTCTGCCTATCTATCAATCCATTTTCTGAACACTTGAGTGTAGATTGTATACATCATGCTCCTTGAACACAGCACAGCCATGTCCATTTCCTAAGAATAAGGATATTCACTTCCATGACCACCTAAAGTGCAGTTTATGTGTTCAAGAAATATAACATTGATATAAAAATTACATCTATATTCCAAATTTTCATATGCCCCAATAATATCTCTTTGGGCCTTTTCGCCTACCTTGTTAGAGCCCATCCAGGATCATTTATTACATTAATTGTCATTGTCTCTTTAGTCGCTTTTTCTTTTTTTTTAAATTGTGAGAATATATCTCTATCTATCTATCTATCTCTCTCTATATATATCATAAACTTTCCTATCTCAACCACTCTCAAGCTTATGATTCAATGGAAATATTCACATTCACAATGGGTGGTATTCTTACCACCTTCCATTATTAAAACTTTCCCATCTTCCTAAATAGACACTTTATATCATTATGCATTAACTCTATATTCTCCCTGCCCTCTGCCTCTAGCAACCTGTACTTTCATTTCTCTCTCTGAGTTTACATATCTCTGATATTTCCTTTGTAATTACCATGGAGCTTAATTTAACATCTTAAATATGTAACAATCTCATTTACATTGTTAACTTAATTTCAATAATATACACAAACATGTTTCTACAGTCCTCTGTCTTCCCACCTTTATGTAGTTTTTGCCACAAATTATACATAATGAGACCCAAACCATGAATTTATCATTACATTTTATGCATTTGACTTTTAGATCCTAAAGAACTAAAAAGTTGCAAACCAAAAATATAACAGTGCTGGCATTTACATTTAACCATGTTGTTACCCTCACTGGAGATCTTTATTTCTTCTTATGGCTTCAATCTATTGTCTGTTGTTTCTTTCCTTTCATCCTGCAGAACTCACTTTAGCATCTCTCGTAAGCCTGGTATAGTGGTGATGAACCCCCTCAGCTTTTGTTTATTTTAAAATATCTTAATCTCTCCCTCATTTTTGAAAGACAGTTTTACCAGATACAGAATTCTTGTTTGGCAATTGTTTGCTTTCAGCACTTTAAATATGTCATTGCACTGCCTTCTTGTGTTCATGGTTTCCAATGAGAAATTGCTATTTAATCGAATTGAATCTCCCCTGTATGTGATATGCTGCTTCTCTCTTGCAGCTTTCAGAATTCTCTCTTTATCTTTAACTTTCAACAGTTTGATTATAATATGCCACGGCATGGGTCAGTTTGGGTTTTCCTGTTTGGAGTTTGTTAAGCATTTGTATGTATATATTCATGTGTTTTATTAAATTTGGGAGATTGTTAGCTATTATTTCTATGAATAGTCTTTTTGTCCTTTTCTTCCTTTCTTTTATTTCTGGTGTTCCCCATATTGGTATGTTTGATGGTGCCCCGAAAGTTCCTTGGGCTCTGTTCACTTTTCTTCTTTCTGTTCCTTGGACTGAATGATTTCAATTGCCTTGTCCTCAGGTTCTCTGATTCTTTCTTCTGTCAGCTCCAGTCTATTATTGAACCCCTCTAGGGAATTTTTTGTTTCTGTTTCTGTGGTCTGCAGCTCTGTTTGGTTTCATTTCATGATTTCCACCTCTCTATTGATATTCTCTTTGTGTTTATCTGACATTTTCCTGATTTTCCTTAGTCCTTCATGTTATCCATTAGGTCTTTAAGCATATTCAGGGCCATTTTTAAAAAGTCTTTGGAATATCCCAGGGCTAGCCCTCCTCACTGATGGTTTCTAATACTTTCCTGTTCTTTGCCTGGGCCATTACTTCCTGTTTCTTTGTATGTTTTGTGATCTTTTGTTGAAACCTGAACATTTTGATATTTTAATGTATTATTGTTGGAATTTAGACTCTGAGATGTCTGTTCTTCAAGCTTGTATCCAACTAGTGCTATGACAGAGCTTTCCTTAATGCCAGGAGCTAGTAAAAAAAAGAAGGAAAAAAAGAAAGCCCGTTTCCTGGTGTTTTTCAGAGTAACTTGTTAGCGTACTCTCCCTTGGGGCTTATCCATACAACCAGTTTATGGAATATATTAGAAAATAGCTGTTCTAGTTTGCTAGCTGCTGGAATGCAATATACCAGAAATGGAATGGCTTTTAAAAAGAGAAATTTAATAAGTTGCTAGTTTACAGTTCTAAGGCCGAGAAAATGTCCCAATTAAAGCAAGTCTATAGAAATGGTCCCATCAAAGGCATCCAGGGAAAGATACCTTGGTTCAAGAAGGCCGATGAAGTTCAGGTTTTCTCTCTCAAGTGAGAAGGTACATGGTGAACACAGTCAGGGTTCCTCTCTCTTCTGGAAGGGTGGACATGGCATCATCTGTTAGCTTTATCTCCTGGCTTCCGGTTTCATGAAGCTCCCCAGGAGGCATTTTCCTTCTTCATCTCCAAAGGTCACTGGCTGGTGGACTCTCTGCTTCATGGTGCTGTAGCATTCTCTGCTCTCTCCGAATCTCTCATTCTCCAAAGTGTTTCCTCTTTTATAGGACTTCAGAAACTAATCAACACCCATCCAAATGGGTGGAGACACGCCTCTACGTAATCCAGTTTAACAACCACTCTTGATCAAATCACATCTCCAGGGAGATGATCTAATTATAGTTTCAAACATACAGTACTGAATAAGGATTAGAAGAAATGGTTGCCTTTACTAAATGGAATTAGGATTAAAACATGGCTTTTCTAGGGTACATACATCATTTCAAACCAACACTATAGCTTTAGGCCAAAGTATAGGCACCTCCCTGATCCCTCCGTTTAGAATCATAGCACATGTCGAGGCAACCATTCAATCTTTAGTTCTTTAGAAGAAACTAAAAACTCTGTTTTTAGTATTTGAAAGGAACCAAAGGTCAGATTGGAACAAAGACAAAACAATCAAAGTATCTGTACCAAAGCAATGTGGCCAATTTCTGGGAACTATATCAGAGAAAATTTAAGCAATGAGAGGCTACATAAAAATAAATAAATTTTTAAAATATGAAGTTTTAACAAAATGAATTATCAATTATTGTGCCACACTACATTTAAAATGTTTAGTATGGCAATGCTATGACATATTTTAAATATTTATTTATTAAATTCATTAACAAAATTCATATCTTTGCACTTCATGTCTCTAATAATTTAATATTTCATTTGCATGAATTAAGGAGTCTCACATATCTTCTATTAAACCTGTTTAGTTGGCTTCATTTCTTTGAAAAATATTTTTTTTAGTTATGGTAAAATATATGTAACATAAAATGATTTTAACCACTTTAAGTGGACAATTCTTTGACATTAAGCACAGCAACAATCCTGTGTAACTTCCACTGTTATCTATTTCCAGACCATTTTCATCATCCTTAACCAAGCTGATACTCATTTAGTAATAACTCTCCCCACGCCTGGCAATCACTACTCTGTTTTCTGTCTCTATCAATTTGCTTAGACTAGATATTTTCATATAAAAGAAATCATACAATATTTGTCCTTTTGTGTCTGGCTTATTTCACTCAGCATGCTATCTTTAAGGTTCATTCTTTCCCTAAACTGCCCTGCTAAGCAAGAAGCAAAATTAAATAAGCAAAACTGTAGGGAAAGCTAGTCTTGGTAAGGTCTTTTGGGGGGCTTATTTCTCCTGCCGCCCAAATATAATGCTTACTGGACATCACAAATCTCAATCTGAATTATAATTATATGCAAAAGTAATGTTGGGAGGATACTTCAAATGTTCCTAAGGTAAAAATGTTCTGGAACTGCTTACCAAAGGCAAGAAAACTTAACTTTAGCAGTCAGAGAAACTATTTTAAATCTACCCTCTAAGGTCTCAGTTTAAGGCTCTAGTAATTAATTTTATTCCTTGTTTAAATAGTTTATAATAACATTTATTTCTTAAATGGCAAAATATACTGTAAACCAAACGGCATGCATTTATCAGTATTTTCATTTTGACATATATTGATTTACCAGAAGAGGGAGCAATCTATCTAGTTTATTTAAATACTTAACCTGTTTACCTTTCTTTAATAATGTGTATAAATTTAAAACTTTTGAAAACTAGCTATAGTTTTATATGAATGTGTTTTGGCGGGCATTTGAAGTTTTTTCCTATATTTATCTAAATAGAAGCCAAAAAATAAAGTTTCTAAATTGTATTAAAACTGCAATAAATATTTAGGGAACAAATCACTTTTGAGCTAGCTTCCTTTCTGGAAGAAATTAAATGAACTATTGATATAGTTAGATTGGAAGCATATGGTAAAGAGAAAGTTAATTAGTGACCCTGGGGTAGTTATTGTTACTAATTTACTTTTTACATCGCCCTAATGCCATTTTGACCATTTAATCATTAACAGATTAAATGAGGTATGATTTTTTTTTAATCTTTTACCTTTTATACAATGTCTTAACATATGTAACTTGTGGAAACAGATTAGCAGCCTATAGACTATTGTTTTGGAGTAGCCACTGAAGATTGGTGGGAAGGGATAATATTCGATACATATTTTCTTTCTTTTCTTTTTGTTAAACCTTTTATTGTCAATTATGATATAGAACACAGTGCCTTAGATGATCTTGTCAAAAAAATGTGCCAGTGATTATTTTTCGACTGAAATGATAAGGAAAATATTTATTTCAGCCTGGTTTGTCTCATGTCTAGACTGTTGTCCAAGATTGATATGATTAGGACTGAAATTGTTATATTTCTCTGCATATGCCCTTTAAATAATAAATGGCTTCACTACATGAAGTCTTGGAATTATTGAACATATATGAACTGCAGAGTCATGAATATACAGGTGTAATTTAAAATGCACCTGCTCTATTTAAATACAGAGCTGATTTTTCCACTATGCTGAGGAGAGGTCAGTGCAGCATGGACATGCGATCTAGCCGCGGCCTGCCTGTCAGGAAGAACTCCTCCTCTCTTCACAGTCGCTCACTGGGCAACTCTGTCCGCAAGAACCACGAGCTGTGCCATGTTGCTGAATGCTGTTCTTCAGAGTCTCTTTGGAGCAAAACAGCTCTCCTCGGCTCACTCAGTCTTGGGAGAGAGCCTTGGGAAGAGTGGATGCCATCCAAGGGTGTTACTGGAATTAGGGCTCCACAAGGCCAGGTTAGTGTGAGGATGGCTGTGGTTTGGTTTAAAAAAAATTTTTTTTTAAGTTGCCTTCACTGTGAAGCTGTCCCTACTTGAACTTCCAGTTCCCCCTTCCTTGTGGCCTAGATGGAAAGGCAAAAGAGAGCTGGATTTCACATTGAGTCCTGCTTTCCTCTGTGCCAACTTTACTCTCATAACAACATACACACTGTCACTCTATGGTGGTGACCTAGACACACGCTGAGTCTTTGAACTGTCAGAGTCCCACATAGCATTTGGAAGTTCCGTGCGTGGTTACCCAGTAGGTGGCCAGATTCACACAGGTTACATTCCTAGTTCCCAGCTCTCTTCGGGGCACAGTTCAGTAAAGCAGAACTCTGATCAAGTTAGTGACACACTTCTAGGCTCAGGGTGTTGACGCCCTCTCCCAAATACATAACACACCGTCCTGGAGTAATAAAATGTTTTCCGGAGATACTAAAAGCCACTTCTGTCAGGCTAAGTTCCTCTAAAACACCAACCAAATGGCATTTTGTTTCTAATTGCTTTAACAGTGGAAGAGCATGAGCTTTGGCAAGAAGGTGGTGTTCTCTTCTGCAGTTTCCACTGGAGAGGAGACTTGACTTTCTGGCCAGCTTTCAGGGAAGCTTGACAACTAAGATCGTTATGATGCCAGCGGGGATTAACGAGACAGGGAGGGATGCTTCTCCTCGCCCTACAGCCTGACTCTGCCACTCCCTTGGCAGAGCTTGGGGGGAGAGTGCCAGAGTAGGAGGGTGGGGGGTGTAGAAGTGAATGGACACCTCTACCCAGAGGTCAGGCAGAAGCAGATGGCAGAGTTAATGCTGAAGCTGATGGAACTGAAGCTTCAGTTGCCATCACTTGCATGGGGCCTTATATTTTTGTAAAATTTGCAATATACTATATTTTGATGACAGCCAGTTGAGATCTCTGTCTTTCCATTCTGTCTTCCTCTCCATTGCCTTTTTCTTCTTGACCAATGATGCTGAAGTGGCCACAGGAATCGTTGGGATGTGGCTAAATGGGATTTGAGTTGGGCAGTTGAGTCCATCTCGTTTGGAATTAGTAGGATATATGTAAGTTGCTCACAATCTCTTCTGGGTATAGCTGTACTATTGTTATCTGTCTACATTGGAAACAGCTTCTTTGATCAACCATGCTAGAAGAAAAATTAAATATCCTTCTATTCTCTCTTTTGAAAATGTTGCAAAATTGTTGTCAATGCAATCAATGAACAGTCATCCAAAGGTTGGAATTAAAGTATTACAGAAATGCCTGACCAGAGAGTGTTCTGGGGAATTCCTGTTGAACTGTTTGCTTCCTTTCTGCCCTGGTTTCTGATACAATGCACCTTGTGACGTGGGTAGTTTTCTTCTGCCTACACATGAATGGACTTCCTGATGTTTCTGCATTTTCTCCAATCATGAATAGGTGGGAGGAAATAATTGTATGATAAGCATGCGCACCCAGCATGGTTTATCCTCAATCCCCAGTGGGCTGCCAGCAATACACACTTACTGGGTCTCCACTTTCTTTCGCCTAGAATGGTTTTTGTCAACAAAGCAGTATGTATCATCCTGGGATGTTTTTTTTATTTTTGAAGGGTATTGTATTGGTTCAGGACTTTGGTAGAGAACGCACAGTCTTGGTTGACTTCTCGGTTCCTGTGTGGGCACTCAATATCACCATTAACGATTATTTATTGACTGCCTACATGTGCAGGGCAATGGAAATTTTAGGAATGGCAAATCCTGTTCAGGAGAAATTGTTTCTTCTTCTAAAAGAATTTGTCTGTAGCCTTTCCTTGATAAAGTACCTCATATTTGGCATAACATTTGACATTCACAACAGCTCTCTGTGTTGGTCACAGAGAGGTATTAATTTACCTTCTTTTAGAGAACCATAATCTAAGGCTCAGAGAACCTCAGAAAGCCTATATGGCTTTTCTAAGTCAACACTGGTCACAAATGACAGCGTGGGCTGGACTCATCCAATTGTGGGTATTAACTTTGGAGTAAAGGGAGATGTGACTCCACCCATTCCATTTGGGTCTTGATTAGTTTACTGGAATCCTTTAAAAGAGGAAGTATTTTGGAAAAAGCTTGAGAATGACAAGAGCCAGAGCCCATGCAGCCAGAGACCTTTGGAGCTGAAGAACGAATATGTTCCCAGGAGAACTTCATGAAACAAGAAGCCTGGAGAGAAGGCTAACAGACATCTCCATGTTTGCCATGAGCCTTTCCAGTTGAGAGATGTACTTCATCGGCCTTTTACGAGTGAAGGTAACCTCTTGTTGGGCCTTAATTTGGACATTTGTATAGACTTGCTTTAATTCAGACATTTTCTCGGCCTTAGACTGTGAACTAGCAATTTAATAAATTCCCCCTTTTAATTTAATAAATTCTCCCTGTTTCTGGTATATTGCATTCTGGCAGCTTGCAAACTAGAACAGAGGCTGAAGGAGGCACCCAATCTAACAGTCAATAACATGCATCTTTTGGCAGGTTTCTCTCTCTCTCTCTCTCTCTCTCTGTCCCTCAATTTAAAAGGTAGCAAAATCTTCTTTAGAAACTGCCTTCTCTCAGTTCTTCTCTTCAGGAATAACTGCTTTCTTATATTCCTCTGTTATCCTAAGGGCAGCCTCTATTCTGAAGCTGTGTGCGTAACTTCCCTTATACGATTTGTAATTTATTTATGCATATATTAATTTGTATTAACAATGGAATGGGTTCAGCAGAGTTCCTGGCACCTATTAAACTCCCACTAAATGTCAGTATGAGAGTCTCTCTTTTTTATATCCTGATCAAAAATTGATATCACCAATATGATAAATTAGAAATGGTAAATCATTATTTTAATTTGCATTTTCCTAATTACTCATGAGGTAACACACGTCATACATTTATTGGCCATTCAATTTTCTTCCTTTGTTCATAGACTTTGACCATTTACCCCTGTTGGATCACTTGGTTTTTTTCTTAATGAGTGCTGAGATCCTTTTTAAATTTTGAATACAAATCTGTTGTCAATTACACACATTACAACTATTGTCTTTTAACCATAGCAATGTTTTTTTTCACGGTAGCATTGACTGAGTGGTCCAGTACCTCTTTATACATAATGCCACATGCTTCTAAATATGTGTGGGTTTATTGTGTTCTGACTCACTGGAAAATAATGAGTTCCTGAAGCAGCAAGCATTTTTAGTACTGGTAGAGATGATTTTTTTAATAGAATGTAAGTAGCAAGGGGGTCTCTAAGCAAGCGCATGAACAGTGTTGTCTGCTGTTGCCTTCAGGCCACATCTGGATGTTTTTAGTAGCCTCATGTTCCCTATGCAGAGGTCAGCATGGGATATCTACAAAGAATGAGCTCTGCTAACCTAGGACCCCCTTTTACACTTGCTGACCACTTTCATTGCATTAAAATCCATTAAAAAGACACATTAAAATGACCCAGTGAAGTCACCACGTCATTGATCAAGGTGCTGCCCATTTACAGATGTGACTCCTGAAAAAAAGATGAACTTGGAGGGGGAGTGTCACAGACAATATGCTGCAAGTATCCCTTATTAAAACAAATTCCACCACGCTTTGTCAAGCACAGTGCTCAAATTTATGGTGTCTTTCTTGACTGGAAGAGAAGGTCTCATTCAAGTTAGTTCTTTCTGGCTATGACTGGAATTATTTTCCACTTTTTCCAAAATCCAAAACTCCAAAATCTTCTAAATCTGCAACTAGAATCATTCCATTTCTTCAAGGTTTGTTTAGGTATATTCTACAAAAAAAGAATTGTTGTCTGAATAGCTGTAGTTTGTCCTGCTTTAGGTTCAGAGGTTAATAACATCTTGAATTCTGATGTA
This sequence comes from Myrmecophaga tridactyla, assembly GCA_004026745.1. Taxonomy (NCBI): domain Eukaryota; kingdom Metazoa; phylum Chordata; class Mammalia; order Pilosa; family Myrmecophagidae; genus Myrmecophaga; species Myrmecophaga tridactyla. The sequence goes on from PVIY010022101.1 coordinate 18,235, forward strand.
TGGAAAGAATTGAAATCCTCTTATGTATTTATAAAAAGCTTCATCCCCATAAACTAGGCTCAATAAAAATCACTAAAAATATATATAAAATCTTCCATCTAGATAGAATAATGGGATGAAACGTATTGGTTCCAGTTTTATAATCAGACATGTCCCCTATTAATCTCATCAAAAACTCCATTTCCTCAGTGATTTCTCCCTCTCTTCCCTTTTTGCTATGAGTACCTGTGTCAGAAGAGGTGTTTGGTCTTGTCTGATGTAGCCTCAAGATTTTGTCCAAAATAGTGTTAATGCTTCTATTGGAAGCTATTAAACAACTTCCACTCAAACCAGAGGAAGCTTCTTTGATTAGAGTTTAAAGCATTTGATTTTTAAATGCAGTAAATATGAAATTGAGTAGATTTTATTGGTAAACTTATCCTTCTATTTAGAAATGGAATATTTAGGCTCTACAAAATAAGAAAAGTTATAGAAAATATCCATATGTGTGGAGTCCTCCATTATTTTTCATTCATTAGATTATATCAATTTGACTATGATTCTATCAGAGTTGAGTCCACAGCAAGGATGATTACCTGTATGAGAAATCTAAAAATAACTATGACTTAAAAAGAAAATAGTGTACGTGAAGTTGGCGAAATTGGTGGAAATATTATCTCAGAATGCAGAATCAAGTTGCTAGCTGCCCTTAGCAGGCACGCTGGTCTTTGAGTTTGTCATGGTTACTTAAATGCATATAATAATGAAACTGGCAACTTGAACCCTTTTTTTCTTTTGAGATATCTTCTCTAGTTAAACCTCAGGACTAGACTGAACCTTGGCTTCCATTCTTCTCTCACAGTTATGAAAGACATGTTTCTTCCATTTGAGAACACACCAAGTCAAACCCAATTATGACATTTTCTTAGCAGAAACCTCTTTAAGCTAGTAATTTTTTAATTAAAAAAAATTGAAAATGCTTTGCCAATAATTCAACTTAGTAAATATATATACAAAAACACAAAGAGTGAATGGGCATTTCTTTTACTCAAGCTTACTCTTCAATAAGTATGAATAAGTAAAATCTCTTTTGAATATGCATTTTATCTATAATTATGCCAATAGTAATTTGAAATCCTCATGTTTATAATCACCAAAAATTATTTGCCATGTTTTCTTAAAACAGATGAGTAAGTGAAAATTAAACAAATGAATAAGATACATTTCCAGAGGTTTGTTGAGACTCTCTGTAGGTATTTTTTTATGGCGTTGATTAGCAATGGAAAACAACCAAAGACATGCAGACTTATGAATCAGTAAGTCATAATTACTGAGTATTCATGAAATGCCAAGACAGTTACTTCTGTCCAAGGTCATTATATTTTCTCTTAGATGGCTACAGTAGGACAGTGACAGGGTTATGCCACAAACTGGAGATCAATAGAAAGGTATATTTTACCAAATTAATAGCTAGAAAATTCACAAAACAATTCATCATTAAATGTGTGTGTATAATACAAATATGATAATTTTAAAAGTAAAGTAGAACTCTGCAAATAAGTTAGGAAGTTGTCTTTTAAAATAAATAGTAAAAAAGGAATCGTGAATAGAATAGCAGGAAAAAAAAGAAACACTGAAAGAAAGGGTATATTGCATAACTTAAAATTTTTTTCATGTTTTTGTTCTTTTCATTCTGTTCCTATCCCTTGGCTTAACCAGTGAGCCAAAGAAGGCTTTAGACAAAGTATAAAAGCCAGAAGTGGAACAGGAAACCTGGTTTGATAAAGTAAAGACAATTTGTTCAACATGTGGGAGCAGTGCTTCATCTTGTTAATGGATGGTCTGAAAACTGAATTGTTACTAGTAGATAAGCTATTAATTTAAAAGAGAAATTGAGTCCATCTTGTGGGATTTGCACAAGTAATGGTTTTTCTTATATATTCCTTTCCAGATGTTCTTTTTATAACTCCAGGCAATCTTAATTTTCAAATATTCCAACTGTATAATTAAAGTTACAGTTTCATCTCAATTTGAAAGGATTAAATCTTCAATAAACTTGGACAGAGTCCTGCTTTGGCAACATAAGGACTGTGTCTTGAATTCTTCTGATTCCTTCTTCAGCCATTCCATCTGCCATCTGGACCACCGCCACTCTTGACTTCTCAAAACCTGCACACCTACTTCTTCCTTCCTGGCATAAGCATGACCCTACTTTTCAGAACATGACTTCCCTTATATAATATTGTTAAGGGAAGAAAGTCTTTGTGTTTCACTTTTCTCTTTCCAATGTCAAGAAATATGTCTTACCTTGGATTTGAGCCTATACGCTTCCTGTTGTTCATTTCTTCAGTCAAGCGAATATGCCTTTTTGTGCCGTCAGACCCTTTTAGATGCCAGAATCCCACTCAGCATTGGACCATTCCCTCAAAGCTGTTTTTTGTCCTTAAGTTGTTCCATTTCTCAAATTTTTTATTTCTTAAAATATAACATCAGCCTGGTGTTGACTAAAACAGAAATTAATTTAACATTTTTTTTTTTTTGCATGGGCAGGCACCAGGAATTGAACCCGGGTCTCTGGCATGGCAGGTGAGAATTGTGCCACTGAGTCACCATCGCATTGCTCTTAACAAATTTTTAAATCATGAAATTCTTTAGGGAAGTGATACAATTCTTAAAAAGATGATTCATCTGTAACTCTAGATGATTTCTGGAGTGTTGTAATGCAACCAGATTTCATCTTCCCTGTTAATCTTAATCATTGGCTCACAGAGATTCCACTACTAATACGTATTTGTTATTCTGTTTAAGTTACAACAACCAGCATTTTGCCAAGGCTGAAATCATAGTCTTCATATGGTGATAATCACTAATGAGGGTAGGTAGAGTAAAATTAGGAAACTTTGAAGCTTGAAACAAAATGCTTGACAGAGTTGTTCCCTATTAGATTGCTACTTCTTATTTCCTTTCCCCCACTTCCAATGTCACTTTTGCATTTTCAAAAGATTTTTTACCTGCATCTGTAAAGCCAAGAGCAATGGGGGGTGTGGTGGGGGATGGAAGGTGGGTTGGGGGGGTGATGGCAAGGCACAGTGGTAGGGAGTAGAAAGTACAGAGCGCACATTGGCCTTCAGGGAAAGATTTATCATCAAATTTTGTTCAGGTCACTTAGTCTCTCTGAGCATCCATCGATATATTTTACAAAGTTGTTATAAGGATGAAATGATACATTAAATATAAAAATATGCATTTATTGACTAATGGATTTGGCAGGTTGACTGAGGTTTTGATTGGCCTTAGCTGGTGTAGGCTGGACTCCACACTTTAGGTCAGGTGGGGACCTATCCCATACTGAAGGGGAAAGCAGCCTGTGGATGCGCTTCTCATGGCTGAAGGCAGACCCTCCAAGGTGGGGGATTATCACCCAAAGTTCTAATTGATAATTCCACTCACATTACACAATGCAAATTGCATAGCCAGGCCCAAAGTTAATGGCAGGAGGAAGATTTGTGGGCAAATAATAAAATCTATCACTACCTGCAATAAACTTTGTTTTCAATTAATGCTTTCAAAAAATTGAAAAACTCTCAAAAACTGAAAAAAATGAGGAAAAAAAAGGTCAAATTCTTATCCCTAAATTTTAGCAAGCACATATTAAAATTTAACTTTGCTCATTAAGAGTTTAGATTGCTAAATGTTTCTTTATGTACTATAGTTTATATTGTAGAGATCCTAATAACTGGTGCGCTAGTGTAATCAATCCTTTCACTTAAAAATTAGGGACTTTTCAAGTCTGAAAAAAATGTTCTTACTGCTAACTTTATCTTCTTTGAGAGCTTTAGTGTATACGTAGATTTTAGAACATAGATAGAATAAATCTAGCTAAGGATGAGTAAGAAGACTTCTTAGAAGAATTAGGATTTGAGATGTAACTGGAAAGGAAGGAAAAGAGTGGTAAGCTGCAGAAATAGAGATGTTATGATTTGGGGAAGAAATAGAGATGTTATGATTTGGGCAAAGGCACAGAGGAAGAAGAGGCCAAGAATGTATAATACCCAAGTTATAAGGGCACAGCAAGAAGCAAGACAGAATCAGAAAAAGAAGCAAGAGGCACCTTCTGCAAATAATGCAGTCATACCATTTGAGGTTATGGCTATTTCAGATGTTTGTGAAAGCTGTTTATTTAAGCATGTTTCCTATTTGCCTTTGTGCTCTACTTATTGTAAACTCTTTATTTGTCAAAGGCTTTTCTTTGTAATCATTCCATATATATTTTTAAGACCATAAGCATTGGGTTTATTCTCAGGAGAGTAGTTAGAAGTAGCATATTGCAAATAAAAGGCTGCATATTTTCTTTCAAATTTCTAGACCTGCCCCCCCCACCCCCACAATTTACCTAATTAAAGTTAAACCTTCTTTTTCTCTCCCATTATCTAGTGGGATAACGTATTCAATATGCAAATACTGCATATACATGCAGATATATAATATTTTAATTGTGGACAGTGTTCATTTGCAGAACACCAGGGATTTTTAATTGTTTCATTTTTGTAAAATATCATCTAAAATTACCATTAAAAGTGAACTGCTGGGTGGTGTGATGGTGGCTCAGTGGCAGAATTCTCGCCTGCCATTCCGGAGACCCAGATTTGTTTCCCGGTGCCTGCCTGTGCTGGTTTGAAAGGAAGTATGGCCCCTAGAAAAGCCATGTTTTAATCAAAATTCCATTTCATAAAAATAGAACAATCCCTGTTCAATACTGTATGTTTGAAACTGTGATTGGATCCTCTCCCTGGATGATGTGATTTAGTAAAGAGTGGTTGTTAAACTAGATTAGGTGAGGACATGTCTCCACTCATTTGGGTGGGTCTTGATTGGTTTACTGGAGCCCTATAAAAGAAGAAACATTTTGGAGAATGGGAGACTCAGAGAGCAGAGAATGCTGCAGCACCACGAAGCAGAGAGTCCACCAGCCAGAGACCTTTGGAGATGAAGAAGGAAAACGCCTCCTGGGGAGCTTCATGAAACCGGAAGCCAGGAGAGAAAGCTAGCAGATGACGCCGTATTCACCATGTGCCCTTCCAGCTGAGAGAGAAACCCTGACTGTGTTCGCCATGTGCCTTCTCATTTGAGAGAGAAACCCTGAACTTCATCGGCCTTCTTGAACCAAGGTATCTTTCCCTGGATGCCTTTGATTGGACATTTCTATAGACTTGTTTTAATTGGGACATTTTCTCAGCCTCAGAACTATAAACTAGCAACTCATTAAATCCCCCTTTTAAAAAGCCATTCCATTTCTGGTATATTGCATTCCGGCAGCTAGCAAACCAGAACACTGCCCATGCAAAAAAAAGTGAACTGCAGGGTTTTACCTGCAGTTTCATCATGGGTTGCTTAATGACACTTGATAAATCTTTCATCCTCTTTATATCAGAATGAAAAGTGTCTCTCTGACATTGATTCTATAGGTGAAGGGTGACTGATTTTCCTTTTCCAATGTTCTGCTTTCAGCAGCCCTTCCTGGTAAACCTGAAAAGTGACTCAGGCACCTTGGGAAGCACCCCGCAAGCCTAAAAAGAAAAGTGATTGTCAAAAGACAACCTCAGAGGGTGGGCCACGGTGGCACAGTAGGCAGAGTTCTCACCTGCCATGCCGGAGACCTGGGTTCGATTCCCTGTGGAACGCTTATGTGGCGGGGGGGGGGGGGGGAAGATAACCTTACAGCCAGATTTCTCAGGCCACTCTGTATGTACTTCAGAAATACTTTAATTTTAAACAATTTTAGTGTTACCTACTGTTCTGAACATTATGATATGAACTAACTGAAGCACAGTGCTTTCCTGGATGGAAAGTTTTAAGTCAGTGATTAGCTGTTTTTAGTTTTACATCTATGGCCCCTGCAGTGATTTACAAAGCTATAGATGCCGATGCTATGCATGAGCCAGAACTTCATTTAAGCTATAAAAGAACCTATGAAAATGACTCAACAGAGAAAACATACATAGTAAACATGGTGAAGTAGAACATTCCAAAGCATAATTCTTCAAATAAATAATTTATCCTCTTTCTTTACCTTAGGAAATCTTATGTTACAGATATGATATGATGAAAGGAATGGATGGTTTAGAAGTGGATTGCATCCTTCTTTCTTTAAAGGAAAGCTTATGTCCATCGATTTTAATTTCAATTAATAGCTGAGGGGAGTACTTCTCAAAATTTGCCCCTGAAGAATCACTAATCGTAGTGGATCTTAAGGTAATGTAGAGAACAGTTAGGATATGCCGAATTCCTAAAACAGTCTGAATTTTCCATCTGCTTTTAACATATTTATGATATATAATGTTTGCTTCAATATAAGATGTTTTCCTTCAAAAAATTCATTAGGTGAATATCATCTCTAGTGCTTTATTTATTTTGTGGAGCCCAGGCCTTCGGCCCACAGGATGTACATGCAGAGTCATGTGAACAGGTCTCTGAAAAATACAGAATAGTTCAAAGATGAAAATGTATTTATTTAACAAACATTGTAAGTCATACAAATATCACATAAATATTATGTCCCATCTCAAGAGATTTTAGCATGATTGCAGACATGATAAGTACATGAATAGCTATAACTCATAAAATAGAAAATGATACGATTTAGAGGAAAGTGAAATAACAGATAATGGCTGGGTGGCTCAGCAAAACTCTCTGTGATGGATAATGTTTAGGGTATAGATTCTCAGAGAAGAATGAATGGAAGAGACTTCAAGCAGCAAAAAGAGTATCAGAAAGACACAGGGCCATGTGTGGGCATTATTGGAACTTTGTTTTTCTTTCAAACGTACTACTGGTAATAGGAGAAAATAACTTAAAAAGCGTAATCACTGCATTTAGTGATTAAAGATCAGTCAAACTTCAAATGGATGAGAAAATAAGTCTGCTGCAAAATAAATCATAAGCTTAATGTAGTTACTTTCCTCCAAATCAAGAAACATGTTAAGGAGTTTCCAGGTTATGGCATCAATATGAATCTCAGGATTTATAGTTTTAAATAAGCTGAATGAAGCATCAGAATTACTGAAGACTCAAAGAACAATGATATGTTTTCTATCTCTCAATTCTGAAATTGAACTTTCTCCAGAACAAATTCATGAAGGGCTTTATAGTGGTAAGTTCAGGAAAGGTAGGCGTTTTGTGAAATCATTGTAGTCTTTCTTTAAAAAGTCAATTATTCTTCCCTCATAATGAAAACCAAAATCTGTTCCAAATGGTTCAAAAACCTGATTGTGAAATGTAAAATAATAAAGCTTCCAGAAAATAACATAGGGGACTTTTCTTCATGACTTTGGGATAGACGAATCTTTCTCCAACAGGGAAAAGACTGACAAATTGGACTTCCTAAAATTAGGAACTTGTGTTCATCAAGGAACATGCTTAAGAGAGTGAAAGGTAATGAAAAGAGGGGAATTGTGCCCACACTTAAAAAAATTCCTACAAATCATTAAGAAAAAGACGTACAACTCTTACCTGCCCAAGCTGTACATAATCATACTTTGTGCCCCAGCAGTTCCATTCCTATAGTAAATACAGATATGTAAATATGTGCACCAAAAAGGCATGTGTTAGATGTTCTTAACAGCATTATTTTTAACAGTCCTAAACTGGAAACAACTCACATATTCAACAGTAGTATGCATAAGTAAATGGCAGGATGTCCATCAAAGTAAAAGAATGAACTGCTATGATACACAGAAACGTGGGCACATCTCACAGATATATTGATTAAAAGAAACCAGACACAATGGAATCATATGCTATATAATTTCATTTCTGTAAAGATTAAAAGCAAGAAGAACTAACCTTTGATGATAAGAAGTCAGAATATGTTACCTTTGGTGAGGAAGCAATAGGAAGGAGGCACAAAGCTGATTTCAAAAGGGATGGTGATGTTCTCTTATCTGAATCTGGGTGATTTTCACGTGGATGTGTCAACTTTGCACAATTTCATCCAGCTCTCCAGTTAAGAGTTTAGCACTTTAATGCATGTACTTAATAATGCACTTTATTATATTTTAACATTTTTTTATTGTGAAATAGATATACAAAAAAGCAATAAATTTCAAAGTACATTGTAACATGTAGTTACAGAATGGATTTCAGAGTTTGATATGGGTTACAATTCCACAATTTTAGGTTTTTCTTTCTAACTCCTCCAAGACATTGGAGACTAAAAGAAATATTGATATAATGTTTCAGCAGTCATATTTATTTGTTAAATCCTACCTTCTCTGTTATAACTCCTCCTTCTCCTTTGATCCTTCTCCTAATCTTTAGGGGTACTTGGACTATGCCCATTCTAACTTTTTCATGTTGGAAAGGGCTGCTGATAATATGGGATAGGGATAGTTGATGTTCTGGAGAGGCTGGCTCTTCTGTCTGGTTTTCAGGACTTACCCAGTCTAGGAACCCAACTGGAAGTTGTAGGTTTCTGGAAAGTAATCATGCTGCATGGAAGTTTTGTAGAATCTCAGATAGAGCCCTAGGTATTCTTTAGGGTTGGCAGGAATGGTTTTGGTTGGTATTTGGCAAACCATGGTAAATAGCAATGTCAAGCTGAAATTAGCATAAGGGTAGCCTCCAGAATAGCCTCTCCACTCTATTTGAACTCTCTTAGCCACTGATACCTTATCTTATTGGATTTCTTTCCCCCTTTGGTCAGGAAGGCATTGTCGATCCCATGGTGCTAGGACCAGGCTCATTCCTGGGATTCATATCCCACATTGCCAAGGAGACTTTTCACCCTGGGATGTCATATCCCACATGGCGGGGAGGGTAATGGTTTTCCTTGCAAAGGTAGCTTAAAGAGAGAGAGGCCACATCTGAGTACAAAAGAGGTTTTCTGGACATAATTCTTAGGCATAACTATAGGTAAGCTGAGCTTGCTGCTATATAAATAAGTGTAATAATGCATTTGAATAATAGAGTTTTAATAAATGTTTACATATGGTTAGAGTAGAAAGACTGTGTGCTATTCATTAAAATTTTGTCATATAATAGAGATGTCCTAAACATGAATATAACACACACATTATGGAGACAGAGACAAATAGCTGCTTTGAATAAAAATGGAAACTCTATCCGTGCTAAGCAGAACTGAATTCTACATCTGCCATGAGAAGAAAATTCACTAGACATGCCAGAAATAATACAGACTGTTTTATGGCTGTGTGTATAGCCAACTATTTCTATTTAAAAGTTAAACCTTTATATTTTGATTAAATCCTATATAGCAAATATAAAACCTCTAGTTCAGTTTCTATGATAATATTTATCTTTTACTGTATACTTACTATTTACCTGTTACTATGTTAAGTGCTTTCATATATTAAGCCATTTTAATACACAAAGTGACAAAGTGAGAGAGCTACTAGCATTATTCCCCTTTAAAAGGGAAGGCCCTCTGGCTCACAGAGGTCAAGAAGCAGAATCAAGGGACCCATGACTAGTAAGTGTCGAGACGCAAAACTAACTCAGGCAGCTTGATTTAAAATGTCATACTTTAAAACATTGCACTACACTGAGTCTACCTCCCAAAACACAACACAAATTCTATTCTCTCTCTTGCTCAATGGAGTTGGACTTACCAACAATGTGGTGATAGAGCAGCCAGTGCCTCAGCAGAAAATAATAACACCATGCCTGTCACAGAGGAAGGCATCTTCTCTAGAAATACATGTTAGAATGTCTACAGCTGCAAATAATTGAATACCGAAGTCAATGTGGCTTCAACAATACTATCATTTAATATCTTATTCAGAAAAAGAAATGGAGGCGAGGTGTTTCCAAGATTGAGCAATGACACAGAGTTCCAGACGCTGTTGTTCTGCTCAGCCAGAACAGCAAGTTTGTGTTCTCAGGCTTGCCCTTCTTTGCACAATAACAGCTGCACCTTTAAACGTCACAAATTCACACATCAACGTCTAAAGAAACATTTTCTCTATTTGCATCTGTTTTTATCACAAAAGAAAGCCTTTCTAACACTTTCCCACATGTCCAAGCAGACTTCTTCCTTCCTCTCAGTAATCAATGTTGCAGAACGTGTCATGTAAATCACTTCATGGTAGCAGGAATGAATTGTGATGAGTGGCTTTGACGAATCAACATTCTTCTCTGAGGATGGGGTGAGACCAGTCTGACCGCATGTGAAAGGGTGAATATCTCCAGTAAACTGGAGGCCATAGGCTTGGAAGAAAGAGGTGGAAGGATGGTTGTTGGTTAGGCAGCCAACAGGGTCTGCCACAAGAAAGTAGTAATGCTAAAAACAACCAAGGCTTTACAAGGAACAGTCTTAGTCACAAACCAAAGCACCACTTTTACATGAATTCTGTGTGGAGAAGACATCTTCTGTCTACACACATATTGCTCAACAACAAATAGAAATGTGAACAGTACCATCTTTGAGTTTTCAAGAAAATTCTGTTTGATTTTACTCTTCAAAATGGCACTTCCAGCTTATATACTGAAGTGACAGGAATGCATTATTGAAATGTTAATGTTTAACATGGTGAATGTCTAAATCATTCTTAAATATAAAAATATGACCTGTGGTATCTAAATCAAAGCCAGTTGAGACCTTGCATCAAGGTTGCCTGGAGAAAGTCTTGAAATTAAAACCTTAAAACTAAATCTAAGTTGCTTTTTTAAAAATAACATAAGCCTTTAGGTGTCTGATTTGTACATTGTATGCAAAGGTATAGACTTGAGACACTCAAGTGTCAGAATGCATTTAAGGTCATTCCCTTTTCATCTTTATCTCCTTCTTCCCAATTTAAATTCTCTTTGAAAATATTTCAAGTGGCATTTTTACTTTTAGCTTTCAAATTCAATACTCAGTATTCTTTTCAATACTACATTAAAATTAAAAAGCATGAAAATGTGTTCTTCCTCTGCTGTGACATAATAGTCCTTTTATCATGAAGTTTGGGTTCTGTAATCAGTTTCCAGGAGGGTGAACCAGACCTTTGAATCTTGCACAAGAGAATCATGGATAATTATTTGAAAAGCACAAACAACAGTCTTTTTGAGTGTCAGCTACTATGAAACTGCAAATTTACACCTATGAAAGTCATAGGCGCACCAAAACCGTTCACTCTCAGTGCCGTTCTGATAGGTGATGCTTCTATTTTCCTCATTGAGAGAGGAAGAAAGGTCTTACATTCACTAGAGACTTAGACTGAGTTCTTGTTTGAAAAACAAAGTGTAGTTAGTTGGATGGTGGGAAGAGACAGATAGCATTTTGGAATGATTGGGGAGTTACTACCAGAATGTTTTAGTTTATCATGTGCTAGTTAACAAATAAAGAAAAGTGAAATTATGGTTCACTGCAGAGGAGAAGCAAAGAGAATTGAATTAAATAAATACTTCTTAAGAACAGACATGCAGCACCGCGCTCGCTCAGTAGGAAAAGCCTTTGTGAATTTAAAATTAGAAATTTTCCGACTATCGATTACAAGAATAGCAGGGAAACTGGCCATCTCATTTCCCTATCTCTTGCAGGGCTGGGGTTTGAATTCTTGTCAACTAGCATAGATAAATTAATTGAGGGAACCCTGTACATCAACTCCATAAAAGTATACAACATCATTAGAAAGAAACAAAACAAAACAATACAAAGAAAAAAAAAAAAACCTGGTCCCCGTGGGAAGTGAATACCACATGTTTGAAGGGTGAAGCGGGCTCTCAACCGTCTGGCAGTCTTTAATCACAAAGGAAAGCCTGCCGGGACGATGAGTCTTTCTCTGAAGTCCCCTTCCCCAATTGGCCATTATCAAGGTTTAAACGGAGGCAAAGGAACGTCTCAATTCTAGATAACTAGGTCCTGGAAACAGAAGCGGTTCCCTGGAGAAAATAAAAGAAGCCTTTCTCTCCCATACCACCCTCTAGTTCCACCTCTGCGTTTCTAAGACCCCGTTAACCCACTCCCACTCTCATCCCATGCTCTCTGGGGCAGCTCCTTTCTGCAAAGGTTGTTAGAGTCATTTTAGCGTCTGCCCAGGAAGGAGCCAGGATCTTTGAAAGCAGTGGACGGGGAGTGAGGGACCCTCCTCGCATACACCTCCCACAGGGTCCAGGCCTTCCACGCCCCCATCTCTGCAACCCAAAGCACGCCCACAAAGGCCCCGCGTCCTGGCAGGGCTGGGCCCGGGGAGCAGCAGGGCCGGCTGCTCGCAGCTCCACCGCGGGGGATCCGGCCAGAGGTGGGGGTCGGCGAGGCGGGGGTGCGCACACGTCACGCACGCGCGCGGGGACCGCAATAAATGCCGGTTCGCGCGAGGCGCCGCGGGAGCGTTCCTGCACCCAGCTGCGCCCAGCAGGAGCCGAGGTCGCCGCGGGTCTCCGCTCCGACCACCGCTGGACTCCCTGCCCCCGGCTCGGGCTGATAATGCTTAGAGACGCTCCGGCGCCCACCCGGGCGAGCTAACTAGGCAGCTAGCCTTCCGCTCCAACTCCAGGGGCTAACTTTGGAGCGCTTGGCCTGCCACATCCGTCTCGTCTGCAAGGAGCCGCGGAGACAGAGACTAGTCCCCCTGCAGTCAGCGCCCTCTTCGCCCGAGGACGCGCGTCGCCCGGGTCCTTCCCGAGCCCGGCTCCCCTGGTTGCAGCGGTGTGCGGCGGCTGCGCGAGGCAGGCCGGCTCTTTCCGCCCAGCGCTCACAGCGAACTTCACCCTGGAGAGGTAAGAGCGTTTCTGAAACCCATCGCCGAGGGGTAAAGCTCCCACCTTTTATCGGCCTTTTCCTCTTTAAACCCTACTTTCAAAAAAAAAAAAAAAAAAAAAGCCAGCTTGGAGAGACTCATCTGGCACCAAGGGTGGTGGGCTACTTGGAAAGCAGCGGCGATGGAAATTTGCCGGAGCTTGTAGTCGGAAGCTTTCCATGTGGGTTAAGTGAACAGGGTGCCCCTGCGGTGGGTGGGAGAGGGAAAGCTCTGAAGTTGCTGGTGAACTGCTGGCTTTCTCGGGTGCGGACCACAGGTAAGAAACAAACTTGCCATGAAATGAGTTCTTGAGCTGCGCTTGGGTGAGAGCAGAGAGACGTCACTAGAAATCGGAACTATTCATTCGCATTAGTTTACTGGGCCCTCCAGAGGTGCCTATGGACCTATGAATGAATAGCTTTTTTTTTTCAATTGCATGGGCACGCACCGGGAATCGAACCCGGGCCTCTGGCATGGCAGGAGAGCACTCTGCCTGCTGAGCCACCTTGGCCTGCCCTGAATAGCATTTTGTACTTGAAAATGTTCATCTTCACTTTCAGAATGTCGTGGTTCCCGCCAAGTAGAGATGGGACACTGGAATGAAAGGATGCCTTAAAACAATAGAAACATGAGCCTCTTGCACTTTAGGTAGATAACGCCCTTTGCAGGCTGTGTATAATATATAGCCATTTAAGCCCTTGTAATTCCGAAATTATTTTCAAGCTTTGACTCTTCTGGGCTGCTTCTGCCATTTATTTTAGCCTCATGTATTCTATCTTGCAAAAATTTAAGTGAGCCATTTTGTGGAAAGGATGCATGGTGAAAAGCCCTCAGGAAGAAACAGTGGGTTTGGAGATGAGTTGATTCAAAAATTTGCTGGTTTCAAAGAGGCAACAGATCAAGTGGGCACACTCCCTTTCTAACTATTGTTTGACTTTTGTTATTAGAATAGTAATATCTGCTGGTATTTTCATCTTAATCCCATTGCATGTCGTTGTAGCCAAAAGGAGTGGAAGAACCTGACTTGGAGATTATCCTGGGGAAGTCCTGAGGTGGTTCATTATGAAGTGTACCGTACCAGAGTGGCTCAGAATAACCACTGTGCTATTCATGGCTAGAGCAATCCCAGCCATGGTGGTTCCTAATACCACTTCCCTGGAAAAACTTTTGGAGAAGTACATGGATGAGGACGGTGAGTGGTGGACAGCCAAGCAAAGAGGGAAAAGGGCCATCACCGACAATGACATGCAGAGTATCTTGGACCTTCATAATAAATTACGAAGTCAGGTGTATCCAACAGCTTCTAATATGGAGTACATGGTAAGACCATTTTTCAAGTGGAATGGTACAAAGAAATATTTACTGATTCCTTCAACCACCAGTTAAATGCCCTCAATGCTCCTCTTTAATCTTTAACTGTTTGTCTTAATGAAAGCATTTGTTAGTGTTCATCTCATTTTTAGGAGCTCCTTGAATTTCAGAGTAGAATTAGATATGTGTAGGTGCAATTTTCCTGGTAAGTGCCCTAAATTCTGATCCTACTGGAAAGTTGCTGTACTGAAAATGGTGAACATCTGATGCATTTGATTTTAAGTGGCTGGGTGGGACAATTGCTACCTAATTCCTAACAGATAGAACCTTGCCATAAGTGGTGGGTCTGCAAAATTTAAGGACTAATGATTTGAGAAAACTTTATGGATTGCTGATATCTGTTTCTAGAGACCTTTGTTTCTTACAAATATGTAATTGATACATTGTAAAGAGTACATTTTTGTGGTTGCTTACTGTTAAGAAATGCTTCAGCAATGACTTTTTAAGTGAATTTATTATTTGGGAGCTTCAAAGTAGGAAAATTAGCCTGGGCAAAGGATCTCAAATAAAAATATGTAGCTCCTTTTTATAATAGCTTTGTGTTTACTCTTAGTGTACCTTAGCAAGTTTGGGAAACAAAATGACTTCTTTAAGATCATTAGCATATAATCCACCAATATACTAATTAATATTCTTGAAATTTAGAAAAATTTTCAAGAATCCATTATATTACTTGCATAAATTAGGAATGCCCTTGGAATAATAATCATTGGTGAAAAGCAAAGCTTATTTAATGAACAATGGAATAACATTTCTTCTTTGAATACATTGCACGGTGTGGTTAATTTTAATGTATTCTTGCTTTTTTTTTTTAGCATTTATTGTGGTGGGTAATCTCCATTTGGGGGTAACTATCATGAAGCTTAGAAGTTTTAGAGTTGATATTACCCATTACAAAATATGGCATTATATTATCATAACTTTTCCCAGAAAAATATTTTACCTTAAAGAAGGTAGAAAGCAGTCAAGAGATCTCATCAGTGTCCAAGTGTTGGGCCCCAGCAATCAGATTGTCTGGTTTTAAATCCTGGTAGAGACCAGGCTCTAACTGTCTGACTTTGGGCAATTTACTAATTTCTGTCTACTTCAGTTTCTTCATCTCTGACATGCGCCCTTACCTCAAAGGGTTGCTGTGAGGCCTAAATGAGATGACCTATGTAAAGCTGTAGCTCATTTACAGGCACTCTTTAAGATCTCAGTAAATGTTATTATGGCATATAATTAATTTTGTCTCCTCATATTGTTTAAATAGAATATCTAAGGAAGTCGGTAGCCCTTTGAAAATTCTGTGTGGCATATATCACATCTGTAATGGCTGACATTTCTGCTTTGTGTGTATTTTAGAGAGTCATTTTCTAAAGTGCAAAATTCTATAAGCTTCTCCTCTGTGAGCCTCAAACAGAAAGAGCCAATTATGAAGTCTTTCCAGCTGGTGCTCTGTATGCTTATTCCATGCGTATAAGTATTCAGTTGCTTTTAATTTAAAATGAGGAAAAACTTGGGAGTTCAAATCCACAAAAAAAGAAATCTGAGAATATGTGTGTGTTTTAAGTAATATGGAAATAATGAAAACAGTTCTGTTATTCATTTTCATGTCTGACTTCCAAAGAAAATAACTGCCTATTGTATGATGTCTGGTCTGGGGTGTTTATATAGAGTTTCATTTTAGTTTCACTGGTTTCATTCTATCCTTGAAGTGTAGATGCAGAAACCAGCCAGGGTTTATGTTGTGTTGCCCTTAGAGACTATGAGCACTGGAACTATGTCTTGGACATTAACTGGACTGCAGAGGAGTTCACTGCCCGACTCTAATACTGGAATATGTTTTCTAGAATACACAATGAAGGGAATGTCTGAAAGAATGGTAGTTCTATTTTATTTGAAATACTGTCCATTTATTTATTATACAATTATAAGTACAGATATTGATCAACCTTGTAAAAACACAATTTATTCAAATAGTTATTCAAAGTACATTTATTCTGAGAAAACAAAATTTAAAACTGGGTAAAAGCTGTTTCCTGTAAATTCTGCAATGCCCTGTGATAAATGCTGCTACTTTTGACCACTTATACTCTATGTATCATAATGTTAAAAGTTTGCATAGCTGACTACCTTATTTCACATTTGGTACTCATTTTAGTCTACTCTTTGCCCTTGAACATATGGCAACCAAGCCACATATGCATTTATTACTATTACATCCCTACCTTTACTCTTTCTTCATCTAAGGAATAGGGTTAAAAATCAATTCTAGAAAGCCATGTCTTCCCTTAAAGATCATATAGGCTGATAGAGGAGAAAGAGTAGCCACATCTGAAAAATTTCAGGTAATCAAGGATTCATAATTCTTTGTTCATGTCTATAAATAATGCCAGGGAACACAAAATAATAGAATATTTCTAATTGTGAAAATTAATCAATGGGAGTTCTTGGAGAAGATGAAATATAAGTTGTTCCTGAAAGGCTCAGAACCATGAACTGTAGACAAGAGTGCAGAGGTGCATTCAGTTAGAGGAAGTGGGACAGAAAAATGCTGGGCTGCAGGACTCGATTGGCAAGCTGGTTGTTGAGCACTAGAAGCAAATTAGGTTGATAAAAACACAAAACCTGTGGCAGAATTAGTAAGGGGAGAAAAGTGTTATTACTTATGTGAAATCAGTAATTCTAAGGAGGGAGATTGCATTTTAATTTAGGGTAAATTGAGAAGCTGGATCATGTAGACTGTCAAATGAAGCTGTTGTTGAAGGAGCAGTGGATTTTAGAGGAAAAAAATACTGGCTTTAGTCCTAGAAAGCAGCAAGTTCATATTTTATCTCTGCTGCTGTCAGAGATAAAAAAAAACTCTAGCCTTTGGTCTTACTGACAAAATTGGTGTAATACATAAACCTCACAGATTGTAATCGGACAAGACTGGAACACACTCACTTTAAGCCTTTCCTTCCAAGGATTTTAAGAACCTATCACTTGGTTCTTCTATGTTTCTGGTATTTCATAACCATGTCCTTGTTTCTGTTTGTCCCTTAAAATTTTTTTCCCCATCTTTTTACTTTTGGGACTTTTCCCTTACTTTGGGACCTTATTTGCTCTTTCGACTTCAAATATCATCCATAGAGTGATGGCTCCAAAGTCTGTGTCTCCTTCCAATTACATTCTCTCTAGAGCTTCATTTTCGTATTTCCTACTGCCCATTTTCATCTCCCATATAATATTTCTCCAAAGTCAGTTCATGCTTAAAATGTCTGAAAAGAAAGCTAACTGTCTTACCTTTTCCTCCACCCTCATCTGCTTCTTCCCACGTTCTTTATCAGTTAATGCATCAATGGCCTCTCTAAGCTAAAAAAAAAAAATTCTTAAGTCTTTCCCTCTATCCATTTATGTATAACATACACATACAAACACAAATTTGCCCAATTCTGTAGGTTCCGTTTCAAAATGTCTTTTGAATCCATCTCCTGCATTACAGGGCTCATTCACACCTTTATTTGTACAACAGCCTGGACCAATCTGTTCTTACTTTATTTCTGCTTTTGTCCACCCTCTTTGCTGTTACTAAAGTTGCTCCCCCCCCCCCAACAACAAATCTGCAGTGGTTACTCAACTGTGCAAAACATCTGTTGACTTCCTGCTGCTAATGACTTAAAACTCACCCTGATGAGCTTATAAATGATGGCACATCTAGTGCCCATCTGCCCCTGGTCTAACTCCCTTGTGCATATTTGAAACTCTGTTTACAGTGAATTCGTGTTGTTTTTAAAAGATTGTGGCATCTCCTTGTGTCTGTGTGCCTCTTTGCTCAGTCACTTTCCTCTGTACCTGGAATGCCTCTGCTTTCTATCTCCTGACAGACTCTTACTCATCTCTCAAGATGAAGCTCAAACATTGTGTTCTCTATAAAGCTGTCTTTCATGTGCCCATTCCCTGCCCCACTCCTGTGCTTCTAAAGTATTTTATTTGAGCCTATTTATAGTGTTAAATGTAGTTACAATTAAATATTTACATGTCTGTTTTCCACCCTAAGACTGCTTTCCTGGAAGGGTAAGAATCATACTTTATTAGTCTTTATGTCCTAGTGCCTGGGACATAGAAAAGGTGCTCAATAGATATTTGTTGGTTGAATATTATTAAATGCTCAATAAATATGTGCTGAATGAGGGGGTAGCTGGATGAAGAGATAAGATTGTATGAAATAAATATAGAAGGCCAGTAAGAAAGAGGAATAAAAATAATAGGTGTTGCGGGAGGTAGGATATCACCAATACAAGGGATTTTGGCATGGAAAATTAGAAACACTCGAACGGAAGAAATAAATGCTTCAAGTAATTCAGGATAGTTTTTCTATCTTTTGAATATATTCATGGGATGCTAAAAATTATCCTGTAATATAGAGTTGCTGATCTAATAGGAAAGATATTCAATTGTTCTGGAGTTTAAACAGTAAGATGAATAAATGATATTTACCGTTGTTACAGATGTTTAACAAAAAGCCTCTGAAAACATAGACAGACTGAAATCCACAATAGTTTACTATGATACAAAGTATATGTCTGGAATGTACACTAGCAACTAGGGTACTTGACCTGAAAAGGGCACAAGGGCTGATTTTATAAAGGGTTTTCTATGATTTTAACTGTTTCCATGCCTTTTAGAAAACTGCTGACAGACACCCTGTTGGGAGGTTTGGTGGCTGTGCCTGCCTACTCTCACTTCACAGATGAGGGAGAAAACGGGCGGAACGTTGGCACAGCACTTTTCCAAATGTAGAGCAAATGCTTCTGAGCACCTCTCCTTTTGCTAGGTACCCAGAAGCTTTAAGCCAGACAACCAGTGGTACTTTGAGTCTCTGGTACATTTGGATGGAAACAATGGCTTGATTCCAGTTTATCACTTACATTCTTACCACTGCTATGCTTAAAATAGGAAATCAGTTGGGTTTTCTCTTCTGTGCTTCAGTATAGCAGTTAATTCCAGAAACTGTACATTCCAGAAAATTAGCTGAACAGGGTGATTCTAGTTGGGGATATACCCTATTTCTGACTGACAATAGCCTGAATCCAAGTCTGCAAAAGTGATTTTTAGTTTGTGAATTGTTCTTTTCCATATTTCATGACATTATTTGCTATCAGTAACTGTGTCTTCCAGAATAAATGCAGATAAAGTAACAATGGCCTTATAACTCCTTTACTTCGTTGTTTACACCTTTCTTAATATTGCTAAAAGCATCAGGAGTTCCATTGCAATGGAATTCTATCGTCACTCCTAGTTCCTAAAATCAAAGTTTTCTTGCTATATACTGGTTCCTTTATAATTTTCAGAAATTAATCAATTTTCATTTTTATTGATTTGCATTATAGTCTATTTACACTGAAAAGTAAATGAAATCTCTTCCTTGATTCAAAGAACATCATCATTACTTAAAGTTATTGAAGTTTCTGTTATTCTATATGTAAAATGGCTTATTTGATTTTCTTTTAATAATCTTGTTTAGTTACAAAAAAACTATGCTTTGTTAAGTATCTTGGTCTACAGAATTTTAAATTTTATAAAATCCTAAATTTGGAAAGATAGTAATATTTTTTAAGAAATTGAAACTTAAAAATTAATATATTTTTGTTTTTGGAAATTGCACTGTAGATGGCAATTCCTACAGGAAAAATGGGGCATTACAGATCAGTTCTGCTGAACTTAATAATTTACCCTGGAGTTCTGGAACATTAGAGCTTCCTCCTTAAGTGTAAGGAATATATCTAGGACATTGGAAAGTCAGGAGAAGAGAAATAATCTCAATAGGAGAGCCAGAAAAATGCCATACCACTTTGAAATTATTTCTATTTATTCCTACATTCAACAGAGCTTGGGATTTACTATATGCCAGGAACTGCCAGGGCCCAGCCATAAACACAGCCACCATTCTTCCTTGCATGGAGTTGCAGCGGATGTCCTGAACCTCTAGATTCTGCAAGGGGCTCATGTGGCTGGAGCAGAGTGAGTGTGGGGTATGGCTGTAGGAGATGAGGTCAGAGGTTTAATTGGTGGAGTGGGCTGAAGATACAGGGCATTGTCAAGACTCACTTTTGGGTTAGTTATGTGAAGGCATTTGAGACATTTGAACAGAGCATGATCTTACTTGCATTTAATCAGGAGCATTCTGGCTTTGTTGAAAATGTACTTGATGTTGTAGGAGATGGGGCAAGAGTGGAAGCAGGGAGCCAAGCCTCCTACAATAATCCAAACTACTGATGGCAGTTAGGACTGGAATGGTAATAGGGAAGGTGATGAGAAGTGGCAGAAGTGTGAATATATACCAAAATCCCTTTGTAACCATAACATGAATCTTGAAAAACTCAAGGAAGCCTTGTTGCAAGGTTAATGAAATTGTCTTGGCCAGCCAGGCAGTCAGCAGTCTGGGACTTTCTGCATTTGCTGCAAGATTTAAATCCATTCAGGCATTGGCTGCAGTTTTGTGACTAAAGGCGTCAGTTATCCATGCTTGTTTAAATATCAATGGGGAAGATTCTGGGTCCTTTAACTTACAAGGACTCCCAGAATGCTTGCAGAGATTCCAGAGATCACCTGGATTACTTAGCATTCATTAGATGGTGTGGGAACCCAATCTCTATTCCTGCTCTTTTTTCCTCCTGTTCTGCCCCCCCTTCCCAAGCCCATTTTACTCTCTCACTTCCTCCATAACCAACAGAAGGTAAGAATTTTAGCATGAAGAACAGGAAAGGACACTGGTCCAGTTCCTGTCCAGTGATGACCAGATGCACTATTATGGGGCATATCATTGCGATTTCATTTCATTTGGGAAGTATCACTACATTTTGACCATGTATTGTGGCTCCAAGATTTTTGCCTGAGATACTGCAAATATTGGAGTTATTTCCTAAGATGTGAACAAATGTGGATAGATCACCTTTGATAGGAAAAGCTAGAGCTTACTTTTGGACATATTTATTTGAGATGTAGTTTAGATATCCAAAAGGAATTTTTCAGTGATGCAGTTAGACATATAACAATTAGATACACAAGGTCCAAACTGGAATATAATATTTGATTAATCAGCATTTAAATGGTATTTAAAGTCATGAGGAAATGTGAAGTCACCAAGGGAATACAAATAGATAGAGAAAAGATGTTCAACAGGTGAGCCCTTGAAGCACTTTAAAGTGTAAAGAAGGAGAAGGTGTGGCGGGATCAGCAAAGAGAATTGGGAAACCAAGTGAAGAAAGTTTTTTCAAGGCAAAAGAATAAGAACCGTCAAATGCTTATAAAGGTCAAGTAAAATAAGGACTGAGAGGAAACCACTGAATTTAACAACATGGAGGACACTGGTGATCTGATGAAACAGTTTTAGTGTAGTCACAGTGGTGAAAGCCTGACTGGAGTGGCTCCAGAGAGAATGGAATGGGAGAAATTAGCATCCTTGTTCATTCACTTCTTCATCAAACATATATCATCCACTGTGTGCCAGGTAGTATCTGCAGTCTTCACTATTTCCTAACCAAATATTTCCATTCAGTTTCAGAAGCAATAATTCCATTAGAGAACATATCTAAAATTTTATAATGATGGCCAATAGGGAAATGTAATTTCCTTACATGATTTTATTTTGCAGTACCCTTTATTAAAAATTGAAGATATTAATTTATATTCATATAATCACAATTAAGAGTGACATTTATTTTAGGAACATTCCCTCTTTGTTGTTATCCAGGTTCCGTTTGTTGTCACACATATTCCTTTCAGGAATTTATTCAACCAAATCATTGTGCACAATTTTAAAAATATTTTATACTTTCATATTTTTAATGACTGTCACTAATTCAATACTTGATGTTTGTAAAACTCTCAATGCCATTATATATAAAATATCTGTAATATAAATATAAAATATATGTAACATTTGGCTGATGGGAAGGAAAATGTGAAAATTCAAGTGGTAATGAATTGTCTGGTAAAAGTATTAAGGTAAGCATGTCTAAGTAAACTGTTCAGTATTTTTCTAAATATTTGTTGTCTTCATACTTTTAAGAAGCTAGATAGTAGCTTTTATAATTGATCAAAATTATAATCTATTGTCCTTGATAAATTTGTGTATAAGAAAATGCATTTATTAATTCATCAAATATTGATTGAGCCATTATGTGCCTGGCACTGTTCTTGATGCTGGGGAACATATTAATGTTTAAGAAGTGTGACAAGTTAACGCAAATAAGCAGAGTGAGATGATAGAACATTATGGATTATGGAGGTGGATCTAATTGTAGATGAAAAAGTCTGAGTTGGTGGCTTTTGAGCTGAGAACTGAATAATAAGGATTCAGCTTAACAAGGATATAGAAACCTGTCATTCCAGCCAGAAGGAATGCCAGGCACAAAGGCTTTAAGGAAAGAGGTTGTGGGTTTCAAAGACCACTAAGAATGCCAGTGTAGCCGCATTTCATTCAGCCATGAGGAACATGCTAGAAAATGAGGTGGGCTTATAAGCATGGGCGAGATCCTTTTGAACCTTATAAAAGTGAAGATAAATTTGGATTTTATTCTGAATATTATGGAAAGACATTGGAAAAATTTTCAAAGGGATTGATATGGTATGATTTATAGTTTCATAAAATTACTTAGACTGGGCGGGCCACGGTGGCTCAGCAGGTAAGAACGCTTGCCTGCTGTGCCCAAGGACCCGGGTTGGATTCCTGGTGCCTGCCCATGTAAAAAAAAAATTACTTAGACCACCCTGTGTAGAATGGTCTGAAGGAGGTGGGCAGCAGGCAAGGCTGATGAATAAGAAACCATTGCTATGTTCTAGGTAAGAGAGAGTGGTAACTTGTACTCAGGTGACAGTGGTAGAGATGAAGAAAAGTGGGTAGTTTCAGGGTGGGATTTAATGGTATTGCTAATTGGTCTTGCTGGTAGATTTAAAGTGAAAGGTAAAGGAGAACAAGGAATCGGGGATGTTCTTAGGTTTTTACTGAGAGCCTTGGGTGGATAGTTGAAACATTTGCTGAATCAAAAGGAGAAAAGGATGGTCGA